>JAMZAV010002340.1:0-100621 GCA_024449915.1 Sweltsa coloradensis | reverse complement strand
ACTTTTTTCGTCATGTTTTAACTGCACTCAAAACGATGTTTTACATCAACTATCTGCGATCTAAAAACTAAAAAAATTAACGGGAGGTGGCCCAATGTAATAAATTATAACACAATTTCTTGTGTAATGACGAAGCATACAGGCAAACATATTTTTGTTTTACCCTCTTCTTTAAAAAAATTCTAACTGAAGACTGTTTAGTACGTTTCATATTAAAAATTACGATATCAATTTAAATCTTTAACACCATTAAACACGAAACACTAAACCGTAAACACACTCACACTTTACTTTACACTTCACACTACGCTACTTACACTATATAAGAGTGTATATAATCGCTTTATTCGCTATAATCACAGTCACTACACCACTCCAAAGATGACTGAACAGTGAACGCGTAACCATAGAGATAGATATAGTACTTCGGCGTAACGATGCGACACGAGCGAACCACCAAACTTGCGTCTGCCAATAACTCTAGCAAATCATTCAAAGGGATGTTTGGATTAGTGGTAAGTCCGAGTCACGTGTTCACTCTCACTGAAGTGAGTGACCGGCACACAATACAAGACGGGTGGCTGGTTATAAAGATAGTCGGATAGACCAGTACTATTTCAACTCCATGGATAGACGGTTCAGGCATGGGGTACGTCAGCCCCTAACATTCCTGCTAATTGTTTGGTTGGTTTTTCCTGGAAATGAATTGTTGACAGGATCATCCGACGTTGCTTTCCCAAAAAGTAGAGTAGAAATATTGATTTTTCAACTCTAAAATCTGCCCCCCTATGCCCCCATGGCATGAAAGTTAGGGGGGTAATGCCCCCCTTGCCCCCCCCTGTTCCGACGCCACTGGATGATTGTAGCATGACTGTGGATTAAGTACTCTTATAAAAAGTAAGCTAGTGACATCTTATGAAAGTATAATGTAAATAGTTATTTAAAACTTTCTATTCAAATACGTCACGAGTAGAATAATGACAAATCAATAAATTATAAATGATTATATGCACACTGATAAGATAATACATAAGTTATATAAGAACAAGTATACAACATGTTAGCCTGTATTAGCAACAAATAAAGTAGTAAATACATACCATAAGGGTGAAGGGATGTTACAAGTCTCATCCGACAGAGCGCAGCATCCGCCTGGCCAAGGGTGGCTGAGCTTCCAGACGCCGCCGCCAGGTGACGTCGCGACGCCTGGACGTCGCCAGTGAACACGACGCCCCGTGTGTGTACGACGTCCCGGGGAAGAGATGACAATCACACACGTGTATTGATACAACTGCGATGGCTAGTTGATGACGGTTTATTAATACAGGTTAAGGTTAATATTGGAATGTGATGGAATGCACTGGACTCATGACCAACTCGAACCACCAAGCAACTGACTCATCCAGGGCTATGAAGATAAAGCCCACTTCATGGCGATGTGAATAACAACCATGTACACTTTCTAATCATAGGGTCATTAATTTTGCAGTTGAAAGCAATTCAAAGGCAAACTATCTATCCCCCACCCCCCACCAACCGCCAACGATTACAACTTGAGCTGAGGCATCTGTATGGGTGCAAATGTAATTTTATGGTGGTTGTTTCGAATGTAATTCAAACTGGAATCGAACCCAGGCCATAAGTTTGTACGTACACTCACGGCCAAAAATAAATCAAGGGCAGTATATGAAACGTCTTTACCCCAACCATGACTTTTACGCACTTAATTAACGTATTTTCGACTATATACAACCTATTAATTTATTACATGTAAGATATTGAAGGTTATTTAGAAAATAATTCACAATCAGAAGATAAACAAACATACGGGCCATGGAATTAAAAACAAATTTTCGGAATTTCCAATGAAACCCATAGACGTGCGCAGAGATTTTCCAATGGGGGGGGGGGCACAGGACAGTGGCGGATCTAGGGCATGATCATGGGGGGGAGCTCGATTCGCGCCTGCATGTATATCCGTGGGAAAGGGACCAAGCACGGGGAGTGTGGGGGGCAGGCCCCCCATAAATATAGCGCTGTAAGCGAAATTGTTGAATATCAGGTTTTTAGAGTGCATTTGGTGCGTTTTAGAAAAAAAGAATCGGGCTAAATAAAATGCAATACCGAAACAAAGTAGTTTGTGTGCGTCAATTTGTTTTGTCGTCATGTCGAGCTTACAATTCACAGCATCCATAGCAACATCGTTTTATCTTATTTTCAATTTAGCATAGGCCTAGAAGACACCTTTCAGAGGTTTGCACGATTTGCCTTCAAACTGTTATTATGGAATAATATGAAATATTTTATTACTCCCCCGCCCCCGTCCACTGTATCCGCCACTGCCACATAATCGCCATACCGATGGGGGAGTGGCAGCGGCCGAGGAGGGACGAGGTCTGGGGCACAGCCCAAGCCGCCGGAGTCGAAATTTTTTGGTGTTGACTTATTTGGGGGTGGGCTTAAAACGTATTTGAGAGTAAGAATGGAGATTCTCTATACCTTACGGCATTTTTGTTATAAATCTTATTTAAAAGTGAGATGAGAGAAAAAGGTATGGTAAAGGTTTCGGAAAACAAAGTACTAGATATATTTTTATTTTTAAAACACTGATTTTCCATCCCCTCAGTACCTCTATTTTGGCAAAAGTTTGCAACTGTTTTTGCACTTAATCAATTATTTTAAGTGAATTTTCAATTTTATTTTTCATTTTTTGGCAGGGGGCTGAGGTCCCCTCTGTCCCCCTTGCCCCCGCCCGCGCACGCCTATGATGGGCACAAGCGTACACTCTCGTACGGATGGGGGGGGGGGGGGGGAGGAGAGAGATCAAAGCCACATTAATTTTCAAATAAAATTTTGCAATTGATGTCATAAACGAGTAGTTGGCTAAGTAGCTGCATAATATTATATCGATTAGGTAGGTAAATCAAAATCGCGACGCAATTTTAATTCAATTTGAGACCTCTTAAAGTCCAATCTGAAAAGGAAATAGTGTTTTGAGATCATAGTTTTTAGAAAAACCGGTCTCGATTATAACTGGAGGAAAGATGTAGGATATAACTCTGATTCTTACATAGGAAGTTGTAGGATATTTTCTGGTTCTAGCATGGAAAGGTTAGCTAAAAAGCCAACAATCGATATTCCACATTTGTTTTTACAATAAAAATATAATATTGGTTTGGTTATGATTCTAAACACGATGGTGAAAACCGTTTGTCTCTATCTGGCACCATTCACCGGGAAATGCAATAAGTAGGTGTCAGTTTGAATGACATACACCCACCATTTATTTCATTTTGAGACCCCCTATAGTTCGATCTGAAAAAGGAAAAAATGTTTTAAGCTCGTGGTGAAGCTCTTAATCGATTTCTGACAAAAAAAGATACACCCAAAATCGACTAATTTGACAAGGGTAAACTAAGGCAAATTTCAGATCAAACACCTGTGCCTTTCATCCAATCATGGAAAAGTATATTTTTTTATGACCAACAGCTGTTGCACCATTTACCGGGAAATGCAAAAACAAGGTGTCAATTAAAATAACAATATCACCACCACAAGAAGTGGCTATAGTTCATACAACATACACCCCTTGATTTCATGATCGAAGGTGTCGGCCTACTAGTCATTGTAGTTACCATTGCATGACAGCTCGCACTTACCGTAGCCCGGCTCGTCGACCCCTTGTCTATAGCTTGAGCTTCTCTCTCTGGATCGCCGTCGGATACCCCTTGGAATCTCTAGAGCAGTGTCACGGTGTGTCCCTCAACCTCTGATGTCATTCATGTTATCAGTCAGGAGTTGGTTCTATGTTATGCATTGATAAGTCACTTATCTCACTTAGTCCAAGAGCTCGCAACATAAAGTCTCCCCTCATAGGGTACATATGGTTTGACCATTGAAATAGAAGCGGAAATTCAAGTCATTTTCAAAAATGCCCGTCTTACAAGTCAACGTTGGGGCGTTTACCCGTCAGACGCCTCCAAAGTGGGCCCCAAAAAAGGTCAAATCTGCCCCTATTAAGTATACATGATTGAAACAAAGAAAAATTATAGAAGTTAGCCCAAAAATGAATATCACTCGTCAGACGGGCTGCGATGGGCCGTTGACTCGTCAGACGCCCCCAAAGTGGGCCCCAAAAAAGGTCAACTCTGCCCTCATAAGGTATACATGATTCAAACATGCGTCATTTTATAGGGAAAATTACTAGAAAAACGAATATTACTCGTCAGACGGGCTGCGTTGGGCCGTTGACCCGTCAGATGGCCCCAAATTGTATGTGTGAGTATAGCCGACGGCTCGGTCACAGAATAGGTGAAAGGTTCCCTTTGAAGTACTGTTAGTAACTCTGTCGTTATCCCGAAAATTTTCTGAATAAATATTAAAATTCGTAAATTGTGATTCTAATTGCCAGTCAACTTTTGACATTTAATTCGTTGTATATGTTGTTAATATCATGATGATTTTTGTTGCCTTACGAGGATGAAAGATGATAGATGACGATGAAGGACGATTACAAAACAACCATGCCTCAAGCGGGATTCGAACCCACGTCCTCGTACGCTTCGGACCAGCGCCCTAATCGTATGTGCCACCGCGGCTGGTTGAAACAATTGCAACAATACTCTGATTCGGCAAATTTCCGTCCACAAAAATGGATTTATATCAATTTATATATTTTTTTAACTTTGCTCACAAACTCAATGGAGGAGCTAAGTTCCTTTTTTAATAAAATCAGCTTGTAATATTGAAATGGCTACGTTATTATTGGTTTATTTCCTGGCTGTAGCTAAACACGCATTCACTCAATAGTGAGGTCGTAATAACATCATTCGTCGGTTCTATCTTAGTCAAACTCTTTCAGAAGCCTAGTGGTCTGGCAACCTTGCATAACTTGCAGCGGGAATATAAAATACCTGGAACGACAATTAGCTCAAGTCAAATGTGTGGAATGCTTCCATCATCATGAAAGATATTGGAACAAGGTCACACAATTTGCCACAGTTTAATTAATAAATGTACTACATCGAAAAACATTTAACAACCAGGAATTTTGAGTTAAAATTCAAAGTTTTTCATCCTCAAAATACTTCATATCGTTAGAATATTGTGGGGAAAGAGTGTACATGTACATAAGAAACCAGTTTTTAATACAACAAACCAACGTATGTAATTATGTAGGTATTTAAGAATGAGAAGAAAAAATATATCACTTTCCTATAAAGGGGCAATGATTTACAGAGTAATCGGAGGTTAAGATAATTAATGCATAACACATATTTATGCCCATTATAGATTTATTAAAATATTTTCACCACTAATAACAATAAGGCACGATTTCGAGACTTCGCCCTTGAACTAGAGTCAAGTTAGCCTCGGCCACACTCATTCAACCGCACGCAATACATTCCTGCCTTACATACATCAGAGTTTCACCACTCACGTGGAATGACGAGGCTCTTACTACGAAAGTAATTGAAACCTTTATAATGTTTAAAGTTTGATTCTTGAATGTAACAAATTACAGTCAAGTTAAATATTGTAGCGTTTGAAATAATCACAGAAAATTTCAAATTATTTATCTTTTACGACATTCGTAAACATCGTCAATATAATATAAACACAAAAATCAAACTTGCCACATAATATTTGAGTGGAAGATCCAACAATGAAAACTACACAAATATAAATATTGAAGAATAATTGCTAATAATTGTTGAACAACAAGGTTTCTAATTTTAACCAAAGTTATTACGAAAATTTTTAGACGCTAATATTGAATTTCACCAAACCGTTTATAGCCTGCTGTTGTGCAGAATATAATATTTTTTCTTCATTGTGTACAACTCAATTCAAGAATTCATTATACAATGAAGCATTTTCATGACAGGTCAAAGGAAATGTGGCAGTGATTCAAGGTAGACATATCAGACCTTGTTCACAAAACCTTGATAATATTATGATTGGTGACTCAACGTTGTAACCAACTGAAAAACAATCACTCTGCACTTCCCATCTGGCTCAGGGCTAGCGCATGACACCACTGGTGTGGAAGTTTTCAGGTTCGAACCCCTCCACTCACAATCCTAAATAGAGGCGTTACCTTAGGCTATAGTCTCATTCATAATTATAGTTACGGATGTTACATTACTTCTAAGCCATTCTCCTTAAATATATCTTTAAAAAGTTAAAACAATTTTAGAGTCGGTCAGGTAAACGATTAAGATTGATTTTGTAGGACTACGATAACTAATCGAGATAAAAACAGTGATTACATTATTTCCATGGTTAATCAATCATCTTCATCAGGTTTAAATATCCTGCACTTGGTGAGCCACGTAGGAAGTGCAGTAAAACCCTTTATTGTCCCCTAGAATTTCTTAAAAACCTTGTACAAAGATTATGTATCGAATTTAAATTAGACTTACGACATAAAACGTTAATTTTCACACATTCATAACCCACGTTCAATGAAGGACATATTTGCACAAATGTGCAATTCATTTGGCAGTAACGAGTACTTGATTGTTTATTGTTGTTATTGTTTAAACATGTATGATTCACTCGTAGCTTATTGTGAATTTGAGCACAATGAATAGCTTCAACATGTAGATAGCCCGCGTGTCATCATACGTCTGGAGTCAGTGAATCCTGACAAATATTTACTGGGGAATTAATCCGCTGATTAGTTTGTTAAATTCTTAACGTCTATAAGTTTTTACGTCGTTATCGTATGATTTAGAGTCGTTGGAACTTCTTTGCTCAGCAAATGCTATATGTTGAGTAAACACATAACGTCAATAAGTTCCTTTTTACGTCTTTATCATATGATTAAGAGTCATTAGAACTTCCTTGCTGTGGGCAAGTAATTCGTGTTTGATTAAATACATAACGATGATAAATTCCTTTACGTCGTTTTCGTATGATTTAAAGTCGTTGGAACTTCTTTGCTGGCCGATGAATGTTAAATTGTTGATTAAATACAAAATGTCGATAAGTTCCTCCAACGTCAAACAACAGTGATCATGATCGTTTGTTCTGGTGTACCAGGAACTTCTTTGCTGGGCGAAGAATCGGTCGATTGGATGGACGCAGGCTTTTCTTTCAAGGTTTGATGAAAAAGGCTACAAGAAAAACAAATTACCATCGAAAATACACTTACACATGTGTGACTATTAAACGAAGGATAAGCATGTGACACACTTTCTGTAGCAAACACTAAATAATTATAAAATTACTATAAAAAAAGTTAAAAATTATCAAAACTATGACCATTGTATTATAAGTAAATAAGTCCATGTCTAATATGTGTAACAAAACTTTAAAACAGCATTTGTAATTGTGCGTCGTTATGAATTACAAAACATAAGTAAATCTACAGCGCGTGAATAGAACAGTGCTCACAACTTATCGACTTCTTATCTATTCAAGCAAGTGCTGCGATCTAGCGACAGAAACATCTACTGTAAAATGAGGATTTTCCCTTGAATTCATATCAAATAAACATATCTAAATATGAATAACATAAATCACCTTTGGCTGTACCTGATATGTGTAAGTTTACAAACTAACCGCAAACAAGGTATTGATTTATTAAGCATCCAAAAATAATCGTTTACGGCTACTCCATAAATCTATACTCAATTTGATATAACACAACAGTTAAAAGTCAGTTAAAGTCGTTGGCTTACCTTCTAATGGGTGATTCTACAGCTACAGGTTTTTCTTCAAATGAGGCATCTCCAACCCTATAGAAGAAAATGTTTTTAATGCACTAGGTACATAAATAGTTGGGATTTTAGCATTTTATGATTTGAGAATAGAGTTACAGGAAAAAATTAGATGCATTGAAGATGTGTGAAACAGTCAAATAAAAAATTTAAATGTAAATTGCAAATAATTAAAAATAAATATTTTAAAGTTTAAAATTAATACCCTAAACAAGTGAAGTTACATTTGATTGAAGTTTAATCCCAAACTTTAGTTGCAGCAGATAGAAATGATTCCAAAATCAATAGTTCTAGAATTATATTAACGAATCTCTTCCATAGATCATATTTTATGTTTACCATTTCAGATAGCACATTAGTCTATGGTATGTTTTAATAATTTTTCAGTCTAATTAAAATTTGTGACTTGCTCCTATTATGCTCTAAGAAAACAGTGTGAAGGAGATGGTGTAAGCCAACCTTGGCGGACAGCACGCGACCCAGTCCCTCCGTCCTTCAGTGTCTGAGGGAGGTGTTGGTTAAGAGTCTCCGGTAGCAGCAGCGAGGCCACACCCCCTAAGACTAGGTCTACAAGGTTGCGGTGAGCCTACCTTGGCGGACAGCACGCGACCCAGTCCCTCCAGCCCAGGTCGCGTCCGAAGTCTTCTCCGTCCTTCAGTGTCTGAGGGAGGTGTTGGTTAAGAGTCTCCGGTAGCAGCAGCGAGACTACACCCCCAGCCACCAGCAGCGCGCCCATAACGATTAGTGGCAGAACCAACATGTCTTCGCCCTGTAAAGGATATTCATTTTCATAACTTATAAACAATAACGCTGCACTGTCAAATCTTAAACCAAAATACTTACTTACAAATTACTTAATAACTTAAGGCGCATCTGACGACCTTTGTTCGTGCCTACCCAAGCAGGTGGCGGACAGACTTTGACGATTAGAACACATTCCAGAGTATTACCATAGAGATCAGTGGCGTTATTACGGTGGGGGGGGGGGGGGGGGGGGAGGGGGGTCGAAGGCCGTGGGGCAAAATTTTGTGGAAATATTTTGAAAACTGACAATAAAACTTGCAATATTCATAGCTGTATAAATTACCGACAAAACCCCGCTAAAACATACCAAAATGAAAATTGAAAAACATAAAATCTTCTGGGGCTGTGCACCCCAGACCCACATTAGCTGGCTGGGGAGCATCCCTACAGACCCCCCATTGTGCTTGGATACATAGTACTTAGGCCTAGGTTCGTGGTTACAAAATTGTTGGCCCCCTAAAAAACGCCATTGATAGAGATTCTCTCAACAGAACTTGTAGTAGGGGTATTTCCCTGATTTTATATGTCTGTATGTGTGTTTGCGCAATATACATTTCAATGAACGCACATGGTGCACGTACTAACTTATCATTATTTGGATAATTGGAGAAACACAAAGTCTTAAGATAAAAATGAAAATACATCATAACAGATGCGACAGTAAACGATAAATGTATAAAACATAGTAAAAAGGGTTAAGCAATTGCAATAATATCAGGGTGCCAATCAAGCAGCTGATATCACTACTCACCAACGTATGTTTTACACATTCGTGTGATTGCTGGGACCTTTACATCAAACCAAGTAGGTAACGTTTGTAAGTTAAGAATTCAATTCAATTCAAGACGCCTACAACAATTTAATTATTAGCCATTAATACAGAAATTGACATTAACCACATGAAACTTCATTTATTTAAAGCAGCTGTTTACGCCAGTTTACCAACATGACTCATTTATCACTCTTGTCACTATATCACCTTCACCAGTTTTGTATTTTATAATCTCATTTTTTATATTGTTTTCTTCATTCATCTTGTTTTTTTTTCAGACATTTTTATAAATATTATATACTTTATTTATTAGAAGCGCAGCCTCTCTCGTTGCCACGAGTCTTGGTTCAAATCCAGGTTTTGGTTATTTTGTCGCCCAAGCACCAGAGTCTAGGAGGGAAGCCCCCTCACTGGTTGTGCTGTTGTGTGACTTTCCACCCTTTCTCTACGTGTGAATGAAGAGGCACCCTGGCCGAGCAACAACAGAAGGGGCAGCTTTTCTCTTGTTGCCAAGGGTCCTGGTTCGAATCCAGGATGAGTCATGGATGTTTTGTCTCCCGAGCACCAGAGTTGGGCGGGAAGCTCCCTTACTGGTTGTGCTGACAGTGTGGCTCAGTATGAATGGTGTGTGAAGTAACCTTGCTGATGATGACAACATGCATGCAGAATTTGCTTCATGCGTGGCCCTACCACAGGTTTGGTTATGTGTTGTGAGTTTTGTTTGCATGTAGTTAGCTGATTTTTAGTGGCCACCATCTGCCTGATGAGTCCCAGAAGGACGAAACGCGTCGTGGATTAAGGTAACAACTTTAAATTAGCTGCAGTTGTCATCAGCAGGTGGAAAGTTTTGTCGCCCTCAGCCCTTCAGACTGGGATTTATGTTTTCTTTGCTTTCCCAACCTGTCAACCCTTCTCCAATTTAATATATTATATACTTTTGTTATTCAAGTTTTTCTTGTTGTATTTAATATTTTAATTTTGAAGTACTACTTGTTCATGTATTTAATTATTTGTATAACGTGTTTGTATTGTTTTAAAATTGTATTTTTAATTGTTAAGTTTTAGTTACCCAACACTTGTCGGGTAATACCTGTTGTTGGAGCAAGCTAAGAATTATGTTTAGAGATTCCGAGACAGTTTCCATCCTGACATGGTTTTCGTGATTTGAAGAGCAAATACTAGGATGACGATAAGAAATCAGCCACGACCGTACACAGCAAGCCTACAATTAATATAATATATTGATCAATATTCTAAATGGCTGATTTTAGTCTTATCTAGAATGAAGACATTTTTGTCCTTCTTTGTTAATCAGTTTTTATAACTGAATAGGTATAGACGTTATAAATAATAATAAATAAATAAATAAATAAATAAATAAATAATAAATAAATAAATAAATAAATAAATAAATAAATAAATAAATAAATAAAATAAATAAATAAATAAATAAATAAATAAAAAATAAATAAATAATACATGGAAGTATACCTTCTTGACATAGCCTCCAGTTTTGACCAACATATAATGTACAATCAATAAATAATACTGGTCTTATAATGTCTTCACTTTTCACATAGTTAAACACAAATGAATATAATCAATAATTAGTCTACAGTTTTTTATTTATCACACACATAAAAAACATAGCCAACTCTTTACCAATCAACCTAAAAGATATTGGTTTCATGATCATGATTGGTAGGCCTATACAGCAAAACATATAATATCGTTTTCATCTACATACTTTTCTAAGTTAATTTGGATTCAATTTATTCTATTACAATATTAGTTACGTTATCCAATGGAGACTTCACCACCCCTACTAGCTCGAAGCATCTGTCTAGTCGACAACTTGTCTCGGTGTAAACTCCTTCCGAATGACAAGTCCTGGCATCTTTTTCTTGAGTGGAGTCTGCCAATTGATCCAATCTAATTTTGAGCAGACCACAGCAAGTTCCTTCAGTTCCGGTAAATACTCTGGTATCAACATGATGGTCGGCACAATGGAATGATACCCATCACATTGAACCTCAAGCCTTGTCAGCTTGCTGCATCCCTTTATGATGGCTGCCAACCCTAGGCGGGTAACAAAGCTGGAAGGCCTAGCCATACAATACGGCACGAGGTACAACTCGGTTAGGTTCTTCAGGTTGGCCCCTATGTCCACAGCCTCTCTGTCACTGAAATAGCAGCATTGGATGCGAAGTGAAATGAGGTGTTTTAAAGCGTCGTTTGAAAACATGGAAATTCCTTTCGTCGTGGTCGTTAAATGCGAACATGAAATGAACCAGAGACGACGCAGGCTTGACATGTTGGCGATTTCGCGGAGGCATTCACGAGACGGATCGTCCCTACTATAGTGTGACACTATGGCCAAGTCCTCTAGATGGCTACACTTGCTGAAGGGCCTTTCCAGCTTCTACAGTCCAACCCCTACAACCCGCATGCAACACACGCAGGGTCCCGCGTAGTTGGTCACACGTTGCTACAAGCTCTTCGTTATTTAGGTCAACAGGACCACGCCAATAAGATCCAACGAGTAGCACCGTCAGCTCCTCCACTTGATTGCAGAAGCTGAACAAATGCGACAACGAACCATCAAGTCGACACTTCGACTTTAAATTCACTATTCTCAAATGAGCGAGCATTATGATGACTTCTTTATAAAATCGTTTGTGCAACTTATTGACGTCTGTATTATTAAGAATTGCCTTAATATTCATCTCTAAACATTTCTTGATGGTTTTCTTTATCTCTTCCTCATGAAAATAGGGGGACGCTAAAGATCGTGCATCGTTCAGACAAGAGAGGAATTCGCGTGAGTCTTTTACACTGGGCAGGCGATACAGCTGGGGATCCCAGTGCAAACGCTCCCACTCTTTACAAACCTTAGCCACAGTATTGCACAGTTCTCCGACAGTCAGGTACGAGAAGATGTGAAGGAGTACCTCTTCCGGGAGCGACTGGATGCTGGCTGATGGAATCATCTGTTGTTCCTTCTTGGACTGGCTTCGGAGTACCATAGTCATATCAGCAAGGTCACGCTTCGTTTTATTCTCCATATTTCAGCGAGATCGGAGTGTTACCTTAATATTATTATTCAATATATTTTTAAAAAATCCACGAAATAGTGTTATGTTGTTGTGACCATGGTTGTGACTTTGACATACCTTCAACAACAATCTAAGCCGCATATTTTTGTTCTTATTCTACGGCCCACTCAAGTTGTAGCAAGTTGTAGAGCCTGTTTTACAAGGCAGTGCTCTTCTTACAACCTGTATCCAAGGTTTACTCAAACCACGGACTTAAAATTAACTGGAGTAACTGTAAATCCATGCTCAAATGTTTACTTACAGACGATGAACAAAATCACCATGCCACATCTATTTCGCTAGCAAAGCATTATAATTATGCACTGTCCTACCTCTAGTTGCTATATTTCCTATTTAAAAAAAATCGATCTTTGGTTGGTTATCGCTCACTCGTCGATTGCGTCGGGGCCTACAGGGTTGGCTTGGTCGCTTTGGTTTACTGTCCCCCACTGAAAATTAGTTATGTGACTGAGTGGGTAGACTCTAAATACGGATTTATTTATTTATTTATTTATTTATTTATTAATGGGAGTTGACGGACTGCGTGTCCTACAACCCGGCCAGTAATTAGTTTGTTGGTAGACGCCGATGTGTTTTATAACCATTGTTCGGACTACAAGTAATTTTTTTCCTTTTTTTCTATAAAATACAAGTAAAATGTGTCTAGCACAAGTAACAATTAAAACCAGCGGTTTAGCCGAGGTCGTTTAACCAGTTCGCACTCGAACACCGAAGTAAAGCAGCCTTCGGGCGTGGTCAGGGGGAGAGTGGGTGACCGCGGTTAGAACAGATGGAGGGTTCGAGAGCTAGTGTAACGGCTCCGTTCTCCTCGACGTCTGCTCGGCAGTCCGGGTTAAGTGGAGGAACCTATATGACTGTCAAGGTTTCACCATCTTTACGTATGGGACATAAAGCCGTTGGTCCCCTTGGTACTGTTCGACAGGAGAAGGCTACTGGCCGGTACCGGGTTTTTCCTATTCCCTTCTGTCGTTACTGTGCTTTTCCTATTCCCTTCTCTACTAAATTTGCACTAGTGGATTACATAATTCGTTGCAAATAGAGACTAAATAATAAACTGATTTTCAGGGGAGGACATTAAATTTAAAGTCGACCAAGTCAACCCTGTATAGGCACCGACACTATCGACGAGCGAACAATGACTAACTAGAGACCGGGATATTTAAGAAGAAAAAACGAATCGAACCCTGTACCTTCTGCATTGGAAGCAGAGCTACCACACGACCAACGAGCAACACAAAAGCTAAAAATATTAATGTGCTCACCAAGTAGTTGACAAGAGGGATGAAGATCGGGCCCAGCATCCCGACGACGGAGCTGGTACTCATGCCTAGGCCACGTACGACCGTAGGGTAGAGTTCTGAAGCCATCAGGGGCAGCACGACGAACATGAGGAGATGCCCATCTTCCCCACACAATACAGCACCAGCGTCACCATCGGGTCTGCCAGAAATAACAGAAGAATCCATCAGTTTACAAAACAAAGGTGACAAAAAAATTTAATATGTGAATTAATTTTTAACGGACATCATAATCATTTTACAGAACTCTGATGTGAATACTGTGTAAGGAGTTTTTCCGTATCTTTCATGCTGTAGGTTTATGTAGGGAAACATTTCAAATAACGTGTTTCTTTTTCAATTGAGGGCAATAATTTATCCTTAATTTTGATTTATAATATCGTATAAATTTTGAAACTCAAATTTGTAATAAAATATTTATAAAATTGTATTGTGACATTTTTAATACATTTTCTCAATATATGTAAGAACTTTACAGATAACGAAGTATAAAATATATTATATTTACGAATAGCTTTTTTTAACGCTTATACATTATACGCTGCGCTTGAACATTATAATGTCACATCCAGTCATGTTATTTTAGAAGAGTAATATTTTGGGACGTCTCTTCCTTACTTTCCAGTCATGCTTTTTCCTAAAACTGTTTGTTTCCGTCGTAAAAGAATATTAAAGCTATATAAAATCCTTATCTAAACCAGTTAGATCGTATCATTCATAAGCGTAACATCCCAGCAAATAGTGGCCTGGGGACCGTTAGTCTGGGACCTCAGAGTAATAATCTCTGCGGGAAGTCTTGTATGGTGGATGTTTTACCGATAGAGGTTTCTCATGAGACTCTAGTTCGGGAGGTCGGTGGTTCGATGCCAACCGCAAGAAAACCTGGTAAATCGTTTTCAAGGTGACATCAAAATAGCATTTGTTTTATGCCCCCCGACTTATTTATCGATTTAATTAATGTAATATATTATATATATATATATATGTAATATTATTACAATTTCAAATGATTTTTCATTGGAACCTGCGAAGGGTGTAATGCATGCCCCTCTTCTGTTGTCTTACTAGGTTCAATGGAGTTAGGACAATTGTTATGGGATGTCCGAGGGATGTTGAAGAGGACTCAATTCCTTGCATTTGCATTAACGATTGACGAAAACCTCGGGAAAAAAACCTTCAGTCAGGATTGCCGGTCTCGACGGGATTTAAATCCGGGACCTCCCGAATCAGAGTCACTCTTGTAACGCTCGAGTCAACACTGTCGGTACAGTAAATACACTAAAGATCATTTCCTTCATAATAAGATACGTAGTTAAGTTTAATTGTAAAGGGACATGACACATTTTACATCTATACAATATAATACTTTGATGGTATTATAGACAGAAATTAAAAAAAGTGCCTCCACCGGGGATTGGTCCCGGGACCTTGCCTGTACTAACAAACTTACAAACAAAACTCTTGTCAACCCATATGAATTATTATAAACACATTTTGAAATAAGAAGAATAGGTTAATTGTTCTTCAACTCGTTCCCAATTGAATCAAATATTTTGAAAAGGGGGTAAGTCACTGTTTTGACGAAAATGAGTTAGCATCAAATTCTTGCTTATTTTACCTAGACGCACATTATGTGTGAAAATGGAACAAGTCGGATGCACCGTAGACTCGTTAGAGGGAGGTCCCAAAGGCGAGTTTGTTTGAAAAGGGATAAGTCGATTGACTTGTCCCCTTTTCAAAATAATTCGCGCCCTCTGTAACGTGCTTGGCTCTAAAAACTATAGATAACTGCTAACTATAGATTAAAAAAAAAGTAAGTATAATATAACACATACTGCCATGTTTTAACAAAAATATTAAATCACAATCCCATTCACATGGAAGTAAAACCATATATTTTGAAAAGGGGATAAGTCAGAGACAAACTATTTTTTTTGGTCAAACTATAGATAGTAAACTTAACGTTATTGCATATTTTAATACATATTCAATTAATCTTCGATTTGATTACGTTAAAAATATTTTCTGATTAGCTATGCACTTAAATGCCGTGAGAATGGAGTAAAAATAGATAATAAAACAAATAAATTAGCATTTGGAGTCTAACGAATCAGTCACCTAACGGATTTTCAGTGGGAGACTTAACTTAAAAGTGGAGCCAGCGCGAACAGTGGCATTTTAAATAAGACACCGGACAAACTAGCTGGGCACAGTAAACTACAGTAGTAAGGTAGGGCAGGTATTTAGATAAAAACTTAATTTCAAAACCATTTTAAACACTAATTCACTGCTTTGGGGCAAAACAAAAACAAACATGCAAATAAGTTTTACCACAAATACTTGTCTCTGAATAATCATTAATATATAATATTGTAATCTGCAATTATTTTACAAGGTCAAACATCAAAATTTTAAAAAAATACCAGGGGGAGAGAGATATAGAGCTTTCAACCAAATGTTGAATTATTTTCACCGCCGACTCACAGCTTAAGTTAAGGTATAAGAAGAAGCGAAAATTGACGTTTATTTTCAGCCCAAATACCTGCCTCTGAATAAATACGTACCGTTCTGTACGAGGAAGGTGGCGAGACAGGCCACACCCCCTATCACCATGCTGACACAGAGGGTCCAGCGTCGCCCCCACCACTCCATGGCCGGCCACAGGAAGAAGTAGGTGGGCAGCTCGACAGCTCCGGCCAGGAAGAAGTTGAGGAACTCGTCGCCCCCCAGGATAGGCGCGTAGTAGGACAGGCCGACGTAGACGCTGGTGTTGGTGAACCTAGGGGAGATGGTTGTTATGTAAGACAGGCGCCACACTAGTAGATCAATGCCAGGTTAGTGTCAAGGTATAACAAGCTAAACTGTTAGTCATCTCATATGAAGTTAGAACTTACAATAGCTACAATGGTATAATCTTAGCTTAGGTGAAGTTAGTAGATGCAATAGTATCACTGGTAATCAAAGGTGAAGTAAATTCACTTGCTACACTGGTAATCATAAGGTCAAGTAAGTAGATACAATAGCTACATTCTATCAATTTAAAATGAAGTTAGTAAATACAATAGTATCACTAGTAATCTTTGGTGAAGTTAGTAAATACAATAGCTCATTCTATCAATATATCAATCTATAATAAAATAAGAAAATACAAAAGCTTTAATGGTAATCTAAGGTGAAGTTGCCGTAGATACAATATCTACAATATTTCAATCTATTTATCTATAATGAAGTTTGAAAATACAATAGTTTATGGTGAAGTTAGTAGATACCATAGCTTCATCCCTATCAATCTATAATGAGGTTAGAAAATACAATAGCTACTCTAGTAGTAATCTATGGTGAAGTTAGTAGACACATTAGAATCACTGGTAGATGAAGGTGAAGTTAGTAGACACATTTGAATCACTGGTAGGCGAAGGTGACGTTAGGAGATATGATATTGACAAGGATATATTATTAGATATTTGTTATACTCGTTCACCAAGGTTTTCTTACCATATGAACGTTATGATGATTGTCTTTCTTCTAAGGTTCGGAGTGCGAAACAGATCCAGTATTCCGTATCGGCGGCTTTTCTCTTTGTCAACTTCTTTCTGATGTACAAACCGCTCCACCTGGTATTTTCGCTGAGGAAAAATACAATTTCAATGAGTATAGAATAAGTAAGAAATGCATTTATGGTGGATGCAAAAAGTATGATTGTTCGGTGTTAATACTCAAGTCATAAATAAATAAATATTTGTTATCTTATCAAGAAATTAAAAAAGCTACAAAAATTTTCAATAAAGTATTCTCAATTATACCACGGGAGTGGTTTCCTACTAAACAATAGTACTGAAATAAATATAGTATTTTATTTTATAAGTCATTTTAACCCTAGGAACGGTTTAAAGTAGATTTTAGTTCTAACTACGTCTTCAAATATTTCACTAATTGTCTCGGACATTGCTTTGAGTCTCCAAATGATTTAACTGATTTGACAAACTCATTTTTTAATAATTGTATACGAAAACATAAATATTTTTTCCGGGAAACGAAGAATAAATGTAACGAACGAAAACGGATACCCATATTAATGTTGCAACATGCATGCATGAACTATGAGGAGATAAAAACATGTATCAATTTAAAATGGTTTCTTGCCTTCAACTGGCCCATGTAGTTGACTGGCAAAGACTTCCCGTTGATTCTCGCCATTTTGCGTAAAATAACTTCAGCCTCTTCGAACCGGCCTCGGGCTAACAGCCATCTTGGGGACTCTGGCAGGACCCTGGAAAAACAATAGAATCTCAAGAGGAAGCAGGAAATTTATTCCAAAGATTACAGACTACGACGTCGACACCTCTGACAGAGACAAGATACGAGAAGGAATCTGTTATTCGTGTTTTCAGTCCAACACCCCAGAGGATCACTCTCTCATCTTCCATCAACCAGGAGTGAATCCACTCATTCCAACTGGGAATTATGGATGAGAAAAGTAAAACATTGGCTACCGTAGAATTATGTCGCTTTCGTCTTTGTATCTCAAAATATTCCAACGAGTCTTCAAAGTCAAAATATCAACAGGACAAAAAGTCAGAGGCTGGCTCTTATATATAATGTTAAATGAAAATATTTAGGGGAAATGTAAAAGCCGTCGTAAAAGGATATTTGAACAATTGTTGAATTGAGTTGGTTGCTTTTAGAGAGGTTATGTTTAAAATCCGTCAGAATATGAAAACACAATAGTACACAGCTATTACACACACAGCTATTGTAGCTCAAGCGTCAAGATGCATAAAGCAAATAAATTCTCTGTTATTAAATTATGATTCTTTGAAAATACGGAGAGGGAGAAACAGGCTGTGCAACCTGTTTCGTTCTATGGAAGGAATACAGGAATGGAATGAGATAAGCAATAAAATTGGAAAAGGATTATACAAAGGGAAGAAAGACCTGACGTTGAGATGTAAACTAAAAAAGAAGGATGTAGGGAAGTGGTCTTTTTTAAATAGAGCAATTGTGGAATGGAATCAATTGCCAGTTGCGGCTGTTGAGGAATCCTCGGTAAAAAGGTTTAGAGGTGTTTGGTGGATGTGGATTTGGATCTGATGTAGATTTTATTTGATGTTTGATGTTGATTTGATGATGGATTTGATGATTTAGATGTAAAATGAGAAATTAAGAAAAATGAGTGTGATATTAAGTCTTGATACATTTGAAACAACTATAAAATGTTAATTTTCGGTACTTGCCACCAGTAAACCACATATTAGCATGGACAATAAAATCAAATAGTAAAATAATAAATAAATAAGATTTTGAAGACAAGTAAAAAATATATAATTGTATATTGGTTAGTCAAAATGGAAAAATGCCACATACTCTCCCGTATCTCTAAATGCTTTAGTAAATATTTTCAAATATCATCCTACAGTCTACACTCGCCATACAGTCGGCTAATTAGAGTTCTGTGAATCTTCCAATCGTTGGATGTGAGTTAGCAATCAAAATTTCGCACTTCCTGTTTTCTGTCTCTCATTTCCGGTCAATATGGGGGAATACCGGAAACGTTTTGCCGCTATGATGGCGCCAAAGCGATACACTCACATTAATTTTCTATTTTACGACATAGATGTTTACATTAATTGTCGATTATTTTCTTGTTTAAAATATGTACACGTAATTTAAAAACGCTTAATTGGTTAGAATTATAACTATTTCAGTTAAATTTGTCATGCAGCTTCATCACCAGTGGACCAATTGGTTAACATCAACCGACTTTGGCCAAAGATGTGAGCGAAAACACCCTTCTTCTAATTGAAGTTGATGACAGAATGAAAACATGAAATTTAATAATTAATTCATACAAAATACGGAAGAAAATAAATTCTATAATCAGTAAAAATGTCACGTCTCTTTATAAAATAATTAAGAGCCTTGTGATGGGTGGTTACTACAGAGGTAACAAGTAACCTGTTAAATTTACTTCTAACTTTGCAACAGTTCTTCACTCATCGTCTCGATTAGCCATTGTGCATTAATAAGAGACTAATATGAGAATAAGCAATTCAAATCAATCAATCGATCAAACTCATAGTTTTTCAGATAATTTTACTTTTAACTTTGAATTTAAACTTAAATTGTTAACATTTAAAAAAAGGATTGTTGATTAAAATTTATTTAAACAAATTGCAAACAAATCCCTAGTTCATATTATTTGTACCACAACATATTTCGTCAATACAATTATTTTGAAAACTGTGATAATGAGGGAACATCTATCTAAGAGAAAGAGACTAAATTGTACAATCTCATGAAATGATTAGCTAGCCAGATTGACTTACCACCAGTAGAGGAAGAACGACAGGAAGGGTATACTGGTGGCCAGGGCAAGCTGTCTCCAGTCTCTCACGAGGTAGACGACGCCAGACAGGGCGACAAGTCCCAAGGAGTAGGCTATGTTCGTCAGTATGGTGCAGGTGGTTCGCTTGGAGGGGCCCACGAGCTCGATAGCTAAAAGACAAACAAACAAATAAAAACTAGGGAAACGCCAAAGTCGTTGTTGGACGAGTGAGTGAGCCATGTGTTGAGTACCCGGTCACATTTCTTTTATTCGTCTTACGTTAGGCCTCCCTATAGCCTATCATAGGCTACAGTGGAGCATTTTGGCCTAAACTATGGCCTAAACTTTTACACAACTCCGGACCAACAATCTACCATTAAGCAAGACCCGGCAGTCACACGGAATATTCAGTTGAAGACTGCCAACAACAGCAACCTCCGGCACAGTGATTTCCACCAATACCCTATTATTTATACGAATATAATTATCAAACTTAAATGCAAATGTTCCCGGGTACTCACCACATGACTCGCTCACTCGTCTAACTACGACTTTGGCGTTTTCCTAGTCTAGTTGGCTAAAGCGCCCTTGTAGCCGAAATGTGGGAGACGTGGGTTCAATCCCCTGGTCGGGAAAGATTTTATTTCTAGATTGTATTAAAAAAATAATTAAACATGTTTTGAAATTCATATAACGCAGTGTAGTCCATCATCTGTGGCAATAGGGCCTACTATGGTAAACATAGCCAGTACGAAATACGTGAAAATATTGCAAGGTTTACTCAATCTACGAGCGGAATTTGGGGGTACCTTGACGTCCAACATTCGACAGACCTTGCATGGGCACGGCATTACACGGCCAGGCGAAAAACAAACAAAAATATCTTTTCAAAATCTAAAACATTGTCGTTAAAATAATTCCTAAACATTGGATGTCTATTTTTCAGTTTATCATTTCTTGTAGGTTTAAATCGCAATGAATCTTGCTGATTTTGTTAGCAGTTCTCAATAAACTCCTACCTGATGTCTGTTTAAAATTTCAGCGCAATCTGTTGAGCGATTCGGCTGATTTTCAACGTACACACACACACACACACACACACACGCACGCACGCAGAAAAATAATTAGGGCCGTTTAAGTCGAATGGAAATCACTACGTTCGCTACGCTCACTCGTTCAATTATTAAGACTGGCATGGGGTAATTTTCATTCATAAACAGAACAATATCCAAGTAGAATAATTTACCTGAGAGTATTGTGGAGGAAAAATAGTTAATACATTTTAAGTTGTTTGGAAAAATTATAATAATGTGAATCTGTTTTGAATTGTCTTGGTATCTTTGTATAAAGTTTTCATCCACCATACATTGTATATTGTAAGATGTTTTTCAATAAATAACACACACTAAGCTGATGAATTAGTATTTATTTTCTTTTTTACATTGTTTGTTCTCTTGTGACAAATGCGCATGATGATTATAAATAAATAAATCCGTATTCACACAACTGATTTTCATTGGGGGACAGTTAACCAAGTGACCAAGCCAACCCTGTAGGCCCCGACGCAATCGACGACTGAACGATAACCAACCAAAGATCGATATTTTTAATAGGAAATATAGCAATCAGTTTATTTATAATAATATTAATAGAATGTAGTTTGTGATCGGAAATCTGGCCTCGTACACCTTCGAACAGAAATAAATCAAGGACTTCGTAGATCCAGCTAGACCCTTGATTTACTAATGATCGATGATGTACATTTTGACACTTTCTTGTGATTTTTAAACAAACTTTAGGTACAGAGGGAAAATATTTGGGACTGATTTTCCAAGGTTAAAAAAATACAGGGTTATCATTAACAGGTTTCGAAGTAGGGACCTTAGAGATAAGTCTTACTTGCTACCTCTATCAGTAGCCTGAATATAAAAATATAAGTCTGAAAGCGCAAGTAAAAATTTCGAAATAATACATTCCTTGATATTATCAGCACATGAATAAAAGCAACTTTAACATAACTTTTATATTGTTAATTTTTTTGCAAAAACACCAATTAAAATCTACATACCAAAGATTTCTTCATTTCCATTTTAATTCTACCTCCCAAAACTCTTTACCTCAAACTTTCAAAACAATTCTATATATTTATTCGAATGTAAGTGCATTTAGTTAATTGCCCGTGAACAATCCCTTTGAGATCCGGAGTAAACATTCACGTTGATTATTCCGAGCGGGAAATGGTCCTCTACTCGGTTCACCTGTATTCGCATCATTACCAGGCGTATCCCTGACAAAGTGGATTGTATTTGTAAGCGATGACTGGGATAGACAGACGGCCCGGCCCACGTGATTGAAACACTGGTAGTGCTGCCAACCACACATACAGGCGAGAACCAACCACACACCAACTGGATCACTCTAGTTGATTGGCGGTTTGCTGCCCGAGTCTGACCACCTAAACGTTCATACAGGTAGTTTACCGTTGATGGGGGGGGGGGGGGGGGTAAGTGGGGAGGCTTTTAGTAGGGCGTTACGAGTATGGAATTAATCAGGCTCACTTAGAATCTTTTGAGGGGGTGTTTTGAGGTCGGAGTACATTATTTACTAAGGTTTAAGGTTTATAGTTTATGGTTTATGGTTTATAGTTTATGGTTTATGGTTTATGGTTTATGGTTTATGGTTTATGGTTTATGGTTTATGGTTTATGGTTTATGGTTTATGGTTTATGGTTTATTGTTGCTGTTCTATGGTTTATGGTCTAAGAAGGCTTTCTCTACCCTATCTAGTACGCGCGCTTCCATTGGTCCGGTATATGAAAGATCCCTTCTCATTGGCTGGGTCTAACGAGATAAAATAGTTTTTCTTCTTAAACCCTCGTATACCTTAAACTTTAGGGAGTATTGTGAACGACATCGACATAACGCCAATGGCTTCTTTTAACGTAGTTAGACCTTAGCTCTTAGGAAAGTTTGTAGACCTTCATTTAGGTGGATGGGGTAGTTGCGTGTTGAATTAAAACGACGAGGAACGCCAATGGGAAGGTTGGCATCAACGGGCATTATGTTCCAAACACAAGATGTCTACCAACCTCTACATATCAACATTTATGCATCTTAAAAATAAACAATAACTAATACAACATAAATTAACAATTAATTGATAGCGATATTAAATTATAGAGAGTTTGATGTCACCCCCCTACCCGACTCCATTGTTGGAAATAGGGTCAGCCATTATTATCACCATCAAATTATGCGATCATAATGAAACAGAGTAGATAGCTCTCTTGAATTCTAGAGTCTGCAGTGCGATCCAATAAGGATAACGTGAATGGCAAAGGACCAACTGCTTGATAACGATTGATATATCCTTGTAGAATGTGGGACTAGTTAAATGTTACCCATATTATTGCATTTTTTACCCAAATATGTTAAGTTAATTATATGCAAATAAGTTATTGAATATAAACCTACAATACGTACATTTTGTGATATTATTGTAATTTAAGGCGGTGTTTCAATTTGATTAATCATCAGTTATTCATTAAGGGAGCATTAAATTTTCACAATTAGTTTATTTCTAGTTGAAAAATATCGAATCAAAAGATTGATTGATTGTTTTAATTCTTTATTTGAAGGCGGAAATGTGCAAGTATTAAATATTTTATTTTTGTGCTAGTTTTGTATTTGAAAACCTAGCATTACTGTCGTAATGAGAAGTAATTTCGTCGCCTAGTGAGCGATGTTTGCCGAACACAGCCACAAAACCCCCTGTAATTCCTCCCATAATCTCGTCGAAATACTGAAAACCCAGAGCGTTTTCCAGAGCGCTGAAAACACAAGTGTGTGAGAGTAAAGTATTAACTCGGCTCCTATGTGCGCCGGTGCGTTTGTGCGTGCGATGTTTACAATGCGTGTGTGTGTTAGGCGCGCATTCCGATGTGGCGTGTGTGTTTTACCCCCGGTTGGATATAATTGAATTAAATCCAAAGTGGCAAAACCAACTCTGTACAAATACAACATTGAGATTTAGCGTGCGTTGTGTACTAAACACTTCAAACAGATGGACGTTTCTTTTTTAATTGAAAATTGTGCGATGATAAATACAAAAAACAAAAAACAATTTGATTCGAAGCTAGTTGAAGTATGTTATTTATGTGGAAGTTTTATTAAAAACAACACCTAGGAATATCACAGAACCAACATTCTATGTTTATCAGTATGAGCACTTTCACACTTTAAATTCTTGTTCATTGTTTGAAGAGTTCATGAATTTTTACCAAAACAGTAAAGTGGTTACAAACTCTATTTTATTGGCAACAACGTTTCGGACACTGACATACATTTTCGTCTTCAGGTTATCACTAGGAAAACGCTTAAGTCCCGCCGCGTTGTTGGATGAGCGTATATGGTGCATTGAGATGCCATGTGTTACGCGGATTTTCTGTTGTTCTGTGAAAAAATCATTACTTAATCGAAGATTTTTTTAAATTAAATTAAATTAAATAAAAAATTAACTTAATTTTTATAATTAAATAAAATAAAATAAAAAATTAACTTAATTTTTTTAATTAATCGTAATTTTTTAAAAAGAAAAAAATCGTAAAATTGCAATTTGTATAAGAAATAATTATTCGATTGCGCTCAAATTTAACACGCATATATTAATTCACGAAATTAAGGTTCTGTGAAAAAATCATTACAATAAGATAAAGCATGTAGGTGTTATAAGTCAAAGAATTGTTTTAGAAAAGAAAAAACCCGTAAAATTTTGATTTTCATGAGAAATAATTTTTCGATTACGCTCAAATTTCACACAAATATCTAAATTCATAAAATTAAGGTTCTGTAAAAAAATCATTACAATCGGATAAAGCATGTAGGTGTTATAAGTCGAAGAAATTTTTTAAAAATCGAAAAAAATCGTAAAATTGCGTTTTTTATGAGAAAAAATTTCCCGATTGCGCTCAAAAACGTGGCAGTTCTAAGTTCAGAGATTTCGAAGGTCTCCATAAAATTTCATCGCAATCGGAGTATCGGTTTAGCCGGAATCGTGTTAACAAACACACAAAAATACAGAAAGAAAAAAAAAAAAAAAAAAAAAAAAAAAATTCCGGATTTTTTTCTCCAGTGTAGTGAAATGGAATCTTCGCTTCGCTCGCTACGCTCGCTACGCTCATCCAAAAAATTATCAAAAGTTATCAAAAAACCAAGGGAGACGTGACTTCTTGGGCTCTACCCTTCTACATTTCCAAGGCACATTCTCTCATTTGGATTTATTTATGTAGTTTTTAACCACCTGCTCACAACTTGATCGATCACTTTTCATATCTTGGAACAATGTTTAATTTCAACTTTAAAACATAAAGAATTTTAAATGTGCGTAAGCGTTTAATTATGGTTGCTATGAGCATTAAAAAAACATAAATAACTTGTTCAAATGCACGAGTTTATTAACATAGTAACTATAATGTAGTTTAAAAATGAACCGTTATATAGAAAGTTTAAGGAATACAAACATGATTATCGTCAGTTTCTGCAATAATGATAATAAACAACATGGTAGTGCCGGAGAAAAATATAAAGCAACGATCACCATTCAAAAGAATTGGGTCATTTCGTATTTGTTGGTGTATGGTATTTGTCCACATCCGATAGCTATAACACGAATTACACAATCAACTGCTTAAAGCTCTGAACTTACTAGTACGGGCTGTACTCGAATATGATTATGTGAGACCTACATCGATTATTTTAGTTTAGCTCAGACTGCTTTAAACTAAGTGCCATTGTTACTTCAAACGTTAGTTTCACAGGGTGAATTTTGATTTCTAAAACTATTGTAGTTTGTATTCATAATATTTAAATTATATAGTTATACATTTAAAACTGTGCTTTCTCCATTACCTCTAATGCTCTTGAACATTATGAAGTCAAAACTTGCGCTTACTTTTAAGTAAGCTAAGTCTGTCTTGCGGCTAGAACATTGTTACAGCAGCATTCAAATATAATTTAATTCAAAATGCAAAGTAAAATGTTTTGGAAAATAAAATTCAAAATGAAATGAATGTCGGGAAATTGTCTCAAGTACTTTAGTAAGTGAGTATACGGCTTCTAAGAGCTAGAGAATCTAGCCCGAAGACTTTCGAGAATTGCATTGCGAATAAACTTCGACTGACTTCTTAAACTTAACCTGATTTAGCTTGATAAATCCCCAACTGGCTTAAATTCAGTAATTTGATGATATCTTAATTTCTTAAGGTAATTGGGTCGAACACCCGTGTGCAGAGTATAAGTGGTTTAAGCCAAAGAGTATGTTAATAATAATATAATAAAACAACTTCTGGATAAGCCAGAGCGCATTTGAATAAGAGTGGTCAAAATTGCGTTGCTAACTAGTCCTGTGGATTCCAAACCAGAAGGTCCAGGGTTCAAATACGAATTCTACCTGATTTTTTACAGCTTGTAAAGTATACTTTAAGGTTTACATTAATAATTAGTACAACATAATTGTTTATTATCAACATTTTGGATTGAAAATCGTCGTAGCAAAAAGGCACAAAATATATTGTGTAATTTCAAACTTGAAACAATTCCTAAAAGTGAGTGGATACAAAATAAATAATAATGTATTTATCATTTGAAATAAAGCAAATAAAAACCCCTTTAGGATATTGCGTTTATCAACAAAGGTAAATTGTTTCGTATTTGGTGGAGGTGCCGGGTTTTGTAATTACGTCATCAGGAATTCTATTAGTATATGTATTATAATATGTCCAAGTGTCAATACTATTCTCACAGTGTTGCAATGAAACTATTATGATAAGGGGTGAGCGAAGCGAGTGATTCTAACCAAACCCACCTACTCAACCTGTCTGCGAGTTTGATCTGTCACACATTTAACGTAAGAAACTGATAACAGATTTAAATGATAACTTTTGTGAATACAAGCAAAGTTTAGAAAATTTACCTATAGGGCCACCTTGGATGAAACAATTTTTAGAAAAATAAATAATCTTGATATTTTTCTTGCTATTGTGAAATGATGTTTCTGAATGAGAGACCATACAAAGCAAGAATTTATGAAACTGCTCAGAATGTCTTTATTGTATACGCGTCCAGAACGACCAGACATGGCGTTCTTGCATCGCGTTGTGAATGGTCCGACATTCTAGTTGCATTGTTCCCTCACAGAGTTCCTTCCCGCTCTTCTCGGATGTGTCAGCTGTTACATGTCTCAACCATCCCCGTCAGCCAACCACGAAAAGATCATTCGTCTTAAAAAAAAAAAAACTCCTTTCCGCAATCTCCTTCAATTTATATTTTTGCTTACAAGAATCAGCTTTTTCTATCGTAAAATTCGTATGTCATAAATAATCAATCAGTTACTCTTTCGTTTTAAAATTAATGTTATATAGTTTTATAATGTGTTATTTGTGCGTTTTGATATTTTCAATATGCATTATTATAATTTGTATCACAAATTCGTCAAATAATAAATTATTATAGATATTTTTACATAAACTATTGTTTTGTTATTGTTGTTATCGTGTATGTTTAGCAGAATTTGTAAGTTGTTCTGTTTTCAGACATGTTTTTAATGTTTATTAGGCTTGATGTAAAATTGCAGCAATGCTGTATTCAAGCAGTATCAAAAAAACAAATAAATATATTATTTTATTATTAAAATCTTCAGTTTAAAAATATATTTATAAAATGTACCTATCACTCATACAATCTATTATTCTCGACTTAAATATGATAAAATATTTATTCCCTAGGTGGAATTGTCAATATTTAAGCCTTCCATCTTGAATGCGAGTAATCCGAGTTCAAATCCCGGTCGGGTCGGGTTGGATTTTCTAATTTTAATTTGAATTTCTTAAATATTACTAATAATTTGCATTCGATGTAGATAAACCAGTCGCAAATCCTAATGATAACACACCTCTCATCTAAATACCATCCATTGATTGCACCGGATTGCCCCCCCCCACTATGTCACCCCCCCCTCGAATAATAACGCCCTGATCCACCTCACTGGTCCTGCATTGCCCATCCTTTACACGCCTCACCTACCACCTCCCATTCACCATCCGCATAAATACATTTTCAATTTATCATCAATGAACTGACCACAATATTATCGCAGTGATTTTCTCACCGTTAAATTCACAAATTGATCCTTTGTGTTGAATCGTATTGATGTTAATACAAAAACCATCGGTGCGATCAGACGTATAGGGATTTTTATTATGGCGAAACGCAAAATACAAAGAAATCTATTTAACAAAACGCATGGGAACGATAATGATGTGTGGTCTTATTACTTTGGGCTTCGATAAGCTGGGTTTTGAATCTCTCTATCTCTAAAAATACACTTATAATTGCAAATAATTGCACCTCGCAGATTCCGAATAATAGCCTCAATGTGATGGCTAGCCAGGAAGAATGGTCACATTTTACCATCGATACTTATGATAACTCATTCAAGAAAGTAACAGAGACGTAAGGCAAAACATAATAGAAAGCATTGTCTCGAATGAATGTTAATTTAAGAGAAGGCAATTATTTTATTTTATTTATTTATTGAACGTTTATCCTATTCAGTTAAAAACTGATTTACAAAGGAGGACAACTAAATAAATCTAATTACAAAGATGCAGACGAACTATAGTTAAGTAAATATTATTTGAAAAAAGTAATATTACAACAACAATGCATTAAAACACAACAATTTTGGTAACAAATTCAAAAAGGATATTAAATGCAATTAATTAACGAATCAAATATAAGAAGTGGTGGTGGGAAAAAAAGAAAGATTTCATGGTCGGCATAAAATAACTTCCACTTCTGTAATGAAGTTAACTTACTTAATTTGCTCAGCCTGGTCTCTGTTCCCAGCTTTGCATCACCACGAAACGAGTTAGTATTTTCAGTTCGTTAGAGTGACTGCGTTAACAAGGGAACTAAGAAAACAAATTATTTTATTCTGTGCGATAATGAATATTCCTGCGTTAAATGTTTTCGCCGTTAAAAGAATAACGAGTTTTTTGTTTAATTAGTTGCCACGTACAGTCCATTTTAATTACCTCTTTTCATGTTTAAATACTTACAAGTGATGCTGGAACGGTTTGAATTATCTTAGAACAAATACGTTGTTTTCCTGCTGTTTGGAAAGTAACCAAGTTACATTTTTAACCCAAAATACGGGCACTCATACCCTGCCCGAATAACTAACTTAATTGCGTATATGTTTTATAATATTTACATCGTAATATTTCACAATACTATGTTGAGGTTTATTTCTGTAAAATGGGTTGCATTATATGTAAATAACGAGTCAGGATATGAACGCTTTCTTAATTTAGTTTTGCTAACTCTCGAGTCTATATTTTGTGTTATTTCGAAAAATAACCAAAGTAGAACACATCAATCATGTGGAATATAATTTATACAATTACAGAGAATTATTGCATAGTAGGAAATTTAATAAACATATTTTAATGTACTATAATAAATAAATAAATTCAAGGGCACAAAACCATGGGTTGGAACGAAGTCCCGAGAATGGTTCGAAGTTTTTTGCCCGTTTTGATTTGTGTCTATATATATTATTATTGTTCTGAGAAGCCAAAACAAAAAATTTGTAATTTTTTAAATTTTTTTTTCAAGTAACATATGGATCTTATCAGAACTCGCGAAACGTTTTCATGTTTAAAACTAGAAATGAGCTGATTCAATCAAAAGGTTCAACCTGAATTGACAAAAACTTGGAAAATAGATTTTTGGTGGAGGTGCCGGGTCTCGTATTGATTGATTTCCTATATTAAAATGTAACGCATTCTATTAAAATGTAATGCACGGTATAACAAAGGAGGACAACAACTTAATATACGATTCCAAAATAAAATGTTAGTAGTTTTTAATTAATTAAAAAATAATTAACGCAACATTATAAACGCACCCCAAGCCCCTGTGCCCATAAATACGTATTTAAGGGACGTTCTACGAAATAAAATATCCTGTTGATTCAAATATATCAATATGAATCGTACTTCACTTTTTATGCGATATTAAACATGTATCCTTGTTGCCGGAGTTGAATTGAAGCCACCTGTCCATCAATCAATAACCTCCCGCACTCCTCTCTCTCATACACACCCTACTCTCTCTGTCTCCTCTCTCTCCGTCGGATGATGGACGTGACGCGGCAGTTCTACGCAAGCTGTGGATCAGGCTAACAGGAATTCAGAAGAGGTCGACCAGCAAGCACTAAAGTGTAGAAGCAACATTCAGCTCGTGTTTATTGGAAGTTAGTTGAATTACTTCAGCTTTAACGTTTAGTTAGCCGTGCAACTACTCAACTGGACTCAGTGTAGCGCGGTCAATAAACAATACGCTGTAGACAATATGGTAATTAGTTCCTTTGTGTTTTCACAAATACACCATACGTAGCCTTAAAAGAATGCAAATTAAATCTGACTCGACTTGGATATTGACTGGTTAATTTGCAAAACTCAAATCTATCCAAACAATACGATTTCGTAACCTAAGAGAAGCCAAGATTAACCATGCATCAATCGGTAATTATTTATATTTAACAAATTGATGCTTAAATATACAAACAACTTAAAAATCGAAATTGTATATCCCAAGAATCAAATTGTACGTAGCGAAACCGACAGTTCCGTATAATATTTTAGTGATTTAATCATTAAAACTGTTTAATCTTGATTTCACAGACATCATAGCGCAAACAAAAATAGACTACTGGAAATTTGAGTAATTCTTGAGAAAAGATCAGCCAGAATTGCCAAACTTAAATAATAATTATTTTTGGTGGAGGTGCCGGGTCCACGCCTTAATGTATTTCTTTCTTTCTTTCTTTCTTTCTTTCTTTCTTTCGACGCGTTATAAAACCAGCCATGTTGAGATGACCAGTACATACAATGACAGCCGGTGACAAACTGGTGCAAAGCTATGTAGACCCTGGATGTAAAACACATGATATCAACCTAGAGTAAAGATTGAAAGTGGGCACATGCAATATTTTATTTTTTATTTTGGTCTTCTTAAACGAAGCAGAACCCTTCAAATAAGCCAAACCGTCTCCTCACCTCATTCTTTCCTAACTGTAATATTCAAACAGTATGAGCAAAACATGATGATGTGCCTCTTCTCAAACTGTTAGACTTCACTCACGCTCTTGCATCAAACCGATACCCAAAACTTTAAAATGTTTGGATAATAATGTTTACATGTAATAACACTTTGTTTTTATCGTTTATCCAAACATTGAAGTTGAATATTGTTTATAACTCAATCGCATTTTAACTCATCATTTTTAAATCTGCCAATAACGTCAATATTTCGTAAAAAATTGTGTTTGATTGTAACGTTAAAGCTCCCGCGATGTAAATATTAAACAGTGCTCTGGGCTAATAATTCGAGCAGTAGCTGAAATTGTAAATTTGCGGAAAACGGACAGAAAATAGCAGATTTACAGGTGATTGTGTAAAATGTAATTCTGCGTGTTGTTATCGCAATCAGAACATAAAGACCGCATTATAACTAGTACGCCAGAAGCAATGTGGTCATGCTTTTTGTTTTGAGCTTATCAGGGTTGGTAAGATGAGAAGGAAAATAGAATTTTACTCGCACCCCAACCGATCAAACTAAGCACTTTAAAAGACCTTTCCTTGATGTTTACTTTCAAATCTTAAACGTAGAATGACAGTTCATTAACGTGTCCAAAGTAATTACGTCGAAAGACGTCGGCTACTTAAGTTTGAGTTTTTAATTTAAGTTTGATTTAATGGAAATAGTAGCTCTGGTAATAGCAAGTCTTATTATGGAGTATATCAGTTCAAACCCATTCGTCGGCATTCCTGACTGTAGGACTTGATTAGAAACTAGTATAATTTAAGAATGAATGCTGGCTGAGATTGATTCACAAAAGATTTTCCCTTGGACATTCCTTCAAAACTTTCTTTACAGCTTTACCTAGTTATTATCATGAAAAGAGGTAAATTGTCATAGAGTACATTCTTAAACAAAAATAATTAATCAATCAGCTTTACAAATATTCTCAATGCCAATCTGCATTTTTAATATAATGAACACTATTGAAAATGGAAAAGTCGCCACCCTAGAACCATACTGTTCAATTTCCTTTTCATAAAAAATTACGGGTAGGTCTAAAAGAACATATTATTTAAGAAGGAAAATTGGCAGAAACTTAAAATGAAGCACTGTAGCAGCATTTGTGATAATACTAAGAATGACATCAAACGAGATTTCGATAAAAAATTTATTATGCTCTGGGCAGTTTTGATATTCCGCCTCTTTTTTTTTAAAAAAAAAAAAGAAAATAGCTTGAACAGTATGGCAGCGAAGACAATTTTAATTTTTCTACTGGAAATTTGAGTAATTATTTGATTTAAAAAAAAAAGAATTGCTGATTTAAAAAAAATAATTTTTGGTGGAGGTGCCGGGTCCATGTTATTTATTTGACGCCTATCCTATTCAGTTATACAAAACGTATTTAAAGGAAAAATAAATCAAATTATGATATACAATTGTACTTTAAGATATTGAATAAATTATTTATGACATTCATTATTCTAAATTTAAACAATTATTATTACATTTGTAACTCCCACTGCGAATCTCTTTTGTTACTTTAAATAAGGGGGAAAAGCGACACTCACTAAAATAAATTGTAAAATAAGTCAAGTGCCTTGTGGCTGGCCAATTACTCGAAAGTTTGGTTTCGGATCCCATTTGATGAAACGTGTTATTTCATTTCGTGGTTTTATACTTTGTTATAACCACAAAACGTTTTGGGCATCAATTAATGCTAGTGTAAATTTTATGGTGGGCGTTTTGAGGTTTGTGTGAGGTTTGGATAATAAGTTATCAAATCCCACACTTTCTCATCTTTGCCTCCCTGATATTCGTATCAGTGAGTTCCACCAGGAATCAGCTGGGGGAAACGTCAAACCATTCCACGGTAAACAAGCCTCACCGCTCAGTTGCGCCACGAGACGGAACTAGACCAAAGAACAAACATTTACTCTCAGAGACTTATTGAGCTGTTCGGTGTTGCTCCTCGAAACGTTTACTGACGCTAGAACATCCCACTTCTGGAGCAGGAGACAGAAATGTCACCATAAACAAGTGAACTAGCTTAAAGTTTTACTTGTGCATTCCATCTAGATGCAAATACATATATTTATGACGAAAACAAGGCCAACACCTATGACACTTTGGGAGTAGTCAGAATGCAAATCAGCCCTAGACTCTGTCTAGCCGAACTTAACATGCTCCCCGCTTCCTAGATGCAGACACACGTTCCATTTGGATCGTGACTTAACGTGACTTTACCTAACTAACGTGACTAAACGTGACTTAACTTAACTATCGTGACTGACTTAACTTGACTAACGTACTTAACGTGACTTAACCTAACTAACGTACTTTTTCAGTATACCAGTTTAACTTACATCAAAATATTTTTATCGGTTTATTAATTTGGAGAAAAAGGAATCATTTTGGATAGCAATTGGAAATGACCTTCTCCTTAATATTCACATACATGTAGATTTTTTAGTTTAGTGGTGCAAAAATCAGGACTTGCAATTTGAGAGAGCATAGTAGCTGCTAATTAAGAGCCGATTTTTTTTTACTTTTGTACAATGGTTTTAAAAAATCGTTAACATTTCTACCATCTATTTGCTTATTTATTTTAAAGGACTTCAATTTAAATTTCATTTTTAGAAACACCTTCCTGCACTATTTCAAAATATATCTTTAACCTTACATTTAGCCATTATAATTTTGGTAAAATAACTTTTCAAAGTTCTCTTTGATTTACTTGTAACGTCCAAGATGTTTAAAATATAATGAATGGTTTACGTTAACTTAACTATAGTAACTTTAGTGGTGAAATAAATTAACTTTCAGCTAATTTCTCCAGTAAGTTGTTCAACTCGTGAGTATATTAGTCAGTAATTGACTTTTGCCTCTTAATGTAAGAATCACGAGAATGTTATATTCGGTCCAAGCTCTCTTTCAACCAGCTCGAGACTTCGCATTCTCAGCATTTGCAAGATACACGCTTATAAATTACCAGTGAGAGGGGAAGGTCACGCGTAACACTCTTAACACTAATTAGCGAGGTTGTTTTCCCCACTCACTCTTAAAAAATTAATATATGGTCAATGTAACGCGCAGTGATGTGCAAGTTTATTATTAAACTACGAACATTTCTCTAGGTGAAACTAAAATTGCGTTCTATAGCGGTAAATATTCCTCAACTTGATCGGGTTGAAGGTATTAGGAAATTATGAAACTATTATTTTAAGTGGCTTCATGTTCTAAAAAAAAATATATTTTAAATTGTAATCTTTATTAGTTAGTAACTTAATCAACTCTCATTTAATTTTGAGAGCTAATTGGCATTTTGGGATATTGAAATTAGATCCGTCGTTTTGCGATTGTAAGTAACATTTTTCGAATTGAAGACGGTTCCATCCAATAATTCATCGTATTTAAGTGCAAATTAAATACAGAGGACTCGTTGTTACAATTATTGCACATTTCATATACATAGGCTGACATAAAAACAATAAAATTACAACTAATTGTTTGTGAGCAAGTATACCCCGGTATACAACGGTTAGAAAGTAGGCTGCGCCCTCTTTCCCCTCAGTAGAGTCCAGCTTAAAGCAGCTGTCATGCACCACTCGCAATAATGATAAATAGGCTCCCTTTCAACGATTACAGTTTTCAATTCCTATTCCGGGTACCCGGGCTGCCCGGATTGACCAGTGGCCGTGAAGAAAGCTCCCGCATAACTTAGCTTTATCGCTGCTACTTCTCCGCCTGAAGCCCTAGGGGTGAGTTTTCAAGAGGGGTGGTTTCTTGCCACAGGTATCCTCACAAGGGATGCGATAAGCGTTTTACTTGACGCGAAGGAAATACTTGAATTGACTTAAAATATAAAATAAATACATAAATTCGTCTTTAGAGTTTATCCGTTCAGTCGTATTTAACTGATTTTCAATAAGGAACATTTAATATAAAAAAACAACCTTTCGATATGCCAAATATGGGTATCTGTCACCTTTTCGACCAGAATCAAATGTAGTGCATGAGATAAGTAATACAACCATTCTATTCAATTATTTTAATTCTGTTTGAATAATGAACAATCCACAGTCCGGACCCACAATACGAGAGTTGACGAAAATTTGCGTTTTTAATGTGAATTTTCACTTAAACTGCAAGGAAATAAGTTTATCCGAAGAAAAAAGCAGTGCGTATTTGGGGTTTTAAAACCCCTTTAGCTACACTCCTACTATCACACGAATGGATTTGTGATTATTTAAATGAGGTAGCTGTTTTACCCAACTAACACATCTAAACGGGGTATTAATCTAGTATTCTTTAATGCCTCAAATAGCACGTATTAGATGATTAAGTTTATTTTTTGCCTTTCGATAAATTTTATTAGTATTCAATTGTATTCAACAGCTACAAGTAAGTCTATTTCACAAACAAAACTGAAAATGACAACTAATTTATTCTCTTGTTTAAAAAAAAAATTATTGTTTTTGAAAAGATAACCGATGAATTTTCTTAAATGAGAGTTTAATTTGTATATTGAGCGGTTATTGAAATATATGTAAAATTTAATTCTAAAAAAGTAGATTTGCCTGGGCAAGTCTTATGTATTGTTAAACTTCACGACCGTAGCTGTAGCTCGTACGTATCAGGCACAAGATAGAGTTGCCGCATGAGAGTTCGTCGACCCGGCACCTCCACCAAAGTGTTGGAAAAAGTTCTAAGACACGCGCTCGGGCACAATATCACTGCTACGTAGACGCACGTGGGCATGTTGAAAAGCGGTCATAAAAAGGAAGCGATCAGGATAAAAATCGCTATCATCGAAGCATTGATTCTATTTAAAAAATTTAAAAAATGGGAAAACCCCACCTTTTGGAGTCGGAACCCAAATTAAATTTGAATAGGTGAAATAATTAACAGTGTTAAATACATATTTTCATTAACAAAATAAAAACTATATTTAGAGTTTGAATAAAGAATACTTAAGATAATTACCATATTTGGTACTCGTAACCTGACTGAAAGTTTAGTCCGGGTCTTCTTCAGGCGTTTGTGCGAGTGCCTGGGGGATGAGTCTTCTAAAATTGTTCTAAGCAGTTTCTGAAGCGGACAAGCTATGCGGTTATACAAGAGTAATACAGGTTCAATCATATTATTCTGGCATATTATTATCTAAGAGCCTGTCTGTGCGGCCAAGCTGTAAAGCCCCTTCAATCTCCGGTGTATGTTCGCTAGTGTGCGGGCTTATGTGTATTTACGCATGCTAGCTCATGACTTAATTCAGCCACTGCCCGCTTGATATGGTTTACCTTGCCGAGTTGTAAACCACTGCCTTCTCAACGCCCGCGGGGACAGAGCGGAGCTTTCGGACTCTCTCTCTCTCCCTCTCTCTCTCTTTCTCTCTCTCTCTGTAGGTATAGTAACAATCTATTTGCATAGTGAATACACAGTTGTTGATACACCTGATATACAATGTACTCGCCCACACAAAATTAAACTATGATTTTCACAACAACAACAACAACAACATAACAACATAATTACAAGGCTTTTCGCGACACGAGATTCCCACAGATTTTAAGTGTTTAAGCTTTGCTTTGATTTACTGTCCCCCACTGAAAATCAGTTATAAAACTGAGTGGGTAGACTCTAAATACAATTTATTTTATTAATTTATTTATTAAAATTATTTGCTAGCGTCGTCGCCGTTTCTTGTTGTAAAATGTAACAAACAATGGTAAGCAATAAATTAAATAAATAAATAAATACATAAACGTTTAAAGGATCTGATTTACTAGTGTAGAATGTATATCTCAAGAGGTCGAAACTTGTTTTATATGGTATCATTGGTGTTAAGCTAAGTATCAACTCACGTGTCTATGATGAAGTTACTGTTGTTGCTGTTGTCTTTAACCTGGAGATCGGTACGCAAAAATATTGAAGCCACAGACATACGTTTAATATGGATCAGAATTGCTGTCGTAGTCGTAGTCATACCATTAAACAAGCCTGGGTTCAGGACTACCTTCAAAGGGATCGAAGCAAATTAATCAACAGATGGTCAAAGAAGAAAAAAAAAAACACAAAATAATTCTAATCCTTTCCCTGTTCAAATTTTGTTTTTGGTGGAGGTGCCGAGTATGAAGAGGGATATAAATATACAAAGAAGTTTCTGTTTGTGCGTTTAAGTCTCGTTGTATGGTGGAGGGCCGAATATTTTTTATGTCAACTTTATGTCCCTCCCCCTGACCCATAGCCATCAAAATTATTCTGTATCATCCTTGTTGAATAACAATATCGAAGAAAAACCGCGTGTCGATCGGAGGTCATGTTTTGTTTTTATCGTGAGGCGTGATGCACGCCGCACAGACGGACGGACGGTCAAGTACCAGTACTGCATTAACAACTTAATTTTTTTCAAAAGTTCGTTTATATTTCATAGCAAAACCTCATCTTGAACGACTCTGTATCTAAACCTCTTGGAAAACCAATCTGTAAACTAAACCACTACATAAAGCAACAGCAGCTCCTGTTCATCGTTCAAGCTAAGAACTGTACATCTGACCCCTTGAGCTTCATTGAACTAACACTAGACTAACCTAAGAGTTTGCTTGGTCATTAACTTTCCACTCCCGACCTACACAGTGTTGCCGTACTCAAGTGTGAAAGTGGCAACGCAGTCTAGCTTCTATAGTTTCAGAGAAGACGGAACATTCTACGTGGTCGTATCCACATCAATGGTCTCTTAAATTACTTAAACTAGAACAAATATTAAAACATAAATCCACTGCAATATTTCGGTATTGTGTTTGGTACTTGTTTAAAATTGACTATTCGCTGAATTTAAAACTTTTCTGAATGTAAAAACTTACTTACATATCTTTCTATTTTATTAATTTTTCATCATTTTTTTTTCAATATTAACACATAAAAACACTTCATTATTTATTTTTAATACAATCCAGAAATTAAAAATCCATCTCGATCGGGGTTCGAACTCGAGTCTCCCACTTTCCGGGTGGACGCCTTAGCCAACTAGACCACCGAGACGGTAACTATTGTACTGTATTGTCGTTACATTATAGAACTTGAATGGATGGAAAAATAAAGCATCGAAAAACTATTGCTGTTGAATTGACCAAACAAACATATTTTAAATGTCATTACCTTACGCAGGTATGCGCGAGGGTATATTTCTCGATTTGGATAGTCGGGAAACACTCCCGTAGGTGGAATTGTTAATATTTAATACAATCCAGAAATTAAAAAATCCATCCCGATCGGGGTTATTTAAAAACTTTCTGTAAACTTGCTCATTTTTTACCTAGCTTAAAAATCTGTCCCTTATTAAATCACATTAAACAACGAGACAGATCGATTAAAAATCATTATGGTACGCTGTTGTTTAGATTTTGCCGAGTTGTTGAATGACACGCCGAATACCATTACTCGCATTTAATGCCAATCTGAAATGTTAATAAAAATCTGTAAGAAGACTTGGAAAATATTATACCTTGTAAGTCTTTGTAAACAACATGTGTAAAAGAATGAAAATGTACATGTTTTATTATTTATTTGTTTATTATTATTAACTTTGTGAGAAAACACTAAATTTCCAAATCTCCCATTTTGTGTTGACCTTTAAACAAAAGAAGTAAATATTACACGACGATAATTTTAATTAATTTGAAAGCAAATTAGTAATAACAATGAAGAAAAGTTGTAAAGCTTTTACATTTACTTTACGTTTTTACTTTACTAACTTCGTCAGCTTTTTAAAGTTTACATCACAGCAGGGGCGGCTCGTGTATAGGTGCACAGGTGCACGTGCACCCCCAAATATTTGCGCGAACTAAATTCCAAATTTAAGGTTCGAAGCCAATCTCGTAATATTCCCGATAAATCGTTGGATTGTTTGTATGAATATTTTGGCTGGCCCAGAGCAAGGCATATTCGGTAAACGTCATTCTGCAGTAAGTGCTGCCGCTGGGGGATGACACTCTGAGTGTGCACACATTTTTACGTGGTTTTAACACGGAAAGGCCGGCAGAACAAGCCTCAGGTTGTCTTTTGTTATACAACGTCTGGTATAGCTGGGTTTTGTGCACGTGCACAAGGGTCAAAACCGTTACTTCCATTGAAACGCCTTGGTATTGTGCTCGCGCCATTCATTCACCCCCCACACTCCGGTCACTGTCAGTAGCCAGTGAAAGTTGTTCGCGACAGGGTTGGTGAAGTGAGATCAACAGCAGTTTTCAAGTGAGCGAAAAGTGTTAAAATTATTATCGTGCCGTGAAGTGAAAATTACTATAATATGACTTCGTTAATTAGCGATCTAAAAATAAATAGTTTTGTAAAACGATACGATGTGATGTTTGAGGCGCGTGTCGGAGGAGATTGAGAGACATTATTCGGGTATGTAATATTTTAATCAAGCATATAATAATAATTTTTTGGATGGTTTTCTATAATTAACAATTACATATAGGGGACTTTTTCCCGACCAATAAATTCAAAAAATATACTCTAAAAGTCGTTTTCCGGGTACTTCAGACCATTAATGTTTGAAAGAATTTTCGCCTCCGGCGGCTGGGGCTGCGCCCCAGACCCCTTTGTTTCCCGCGGAATGACTTTGAAATTATGTGCACCCCCACAATAATAACTCACGAGCCGCCCCTGCATCACAGCGTTGTCTTCTGAGCATTTCCATACAAATATAACGTTACAATACTTCACGCATTACGTTTTATATTAAATATATTTATTTGTTCTTAGTTCGCATTTTGTTTGGAGCCATCTTTGAAACTGGACACATCTGTTAGAAATAAAACAAAGATGTTCCATGAATAAATCCGTGTTTTGTGACTGAACTTTATAAAGACACGAAGGACGGACAGAAGAGGGTGCTTTATTTAGTAGCGGCCATCTTGCACTGATTCATGGCCTGCTGACCTGTGTCGCACTTCGATCAAACATTACTCAAACCCACAGGAGATATACGGACATGTTATGGGTATACCACGTGACTACTGCACGAGAAACAAAGTAAAAATGTGTTTCATGCGGATCTGCGAAAATTTCATAACACTCTAGGCCTAGTAACACTATTTAAATGGAAATGCTCATTGGGATACCGAAATATATACACATATATGTTATACATTTTGTATTCTGGTAAAAAAATATTTAATATGGTTCTACGTTTCCGTAGAATATTAAATTGACATAACATTTTCAAACTTCAAAGTAATGTCCTATGCGGGTCAATAGAAAGTATTTGTGTTGTAAGTGTGAGTGTGTGTGTGTATGTTTTGTCTATGTGTATTTGTTAAGTGTACGTACAGGTGAGCAAAGATTAGCCAACGAGTTGTAAAATTTTGAACTTATTTTGTTAAAAAGTTAATCAAAGTATAATTATAATTAATTAATTAATACCAAGGAAAATATACATTTAATGAAAACAATACACAGTTTACGTATCAAGGGAGACTGACACGAACGTGAACAACTACAAGTTATTTACTTTACTCTAATTTCATGAAAGGCAGTCAATCATTGATACCATCAAAGTTGGTTTCAAATATTTCCACGTGGGAAATATTAAGCTAAGGTTAACACGTTTTCAGATTTATGACCGGTAGATGAGCGTAAATCTGGCGGTACAAACAGGTACATTTGAGAGCTGGGGTGGATGGTGGGGGTGGTAGGAAGTAGAGGTGGGGGGTGATTGACTAGGGTCGGGATATTTTTATGGGCGAAGAAGGTTTTCACTCAGGTAGAGTAAAACTTTGTTTTTATTATCTAGGTGCCCGTTAGGGCGCCGCAGCCAAGCCGCGGTGCGCTACACACTCAGGCACCTTATACAGCAAGCAGAAATGGGGTGATTTCGAGGTGTCACCCAGCCGTCATGAAACGTGATGTGAACTTGAAAACTATCAACATTAGGGTGGTTTAGGTACTTGACAACACATGTCAAATTTGGTTGGTGTACGAACATGCCTTCTTGGTGAAAAAATGACTTGAAACATGCTCAAAATCACTTTAAGGATGTTAGCTACTACTGCTATGCTACTACTTACTAATTCGTCAGTTTCAATTGGCCAGCGATTCTGGCCAAACGGGTTGGAATACAACGTTCATATTTTACATGAACATTAAGGCTATAATGATGTAGGGCCTTTTAAAAGAAAAAGTCGAAAAAGTTTGCTGGAAAGCTTCCAAATAAAGGTTTTAATATAAGCCTTATACAGGCATTCAATCAACAAGTAACTATAGTTACTTGACAATGATCATCGACATTGTTGGATGAGCGTAGCGAGCGTAGCGAGCGAAGCGAAGATTCCATTTCACTACACTGGAGAAAAAAAATCCGGAATGTTTTTTTTTTTCTTTCTTTCTTTTTTTTTGTATTTTTGTCTGTCTGTTAACACGATTCCGGCTAAACCGATACTCCGATTGCGATGAAATTTTATGGATGCCTTCGAAATCTCTGAACTAAGAACTGCCACCTTTTTGAGCGCAATCGAAAAATTATTTCTCATGAAAATCGCAATTTTACGATTTTTTTCGATTTTTTAAAAATTTCTTCGACTTATAACTCCTACATGCTTTATTCGATTGTAATGATTTTTTCACAGAACCTTAATTTTAAGAATTAATATATTCGTGTAAAATTTGTGCGCAATCGAATAATTATTTCTTATGAAAATTTCAATATTACGATTTTTTCCTTTTCTTAAATTACAATTAATTTAAAAAAATTAAGTTAATTTTTTATTTAATTTGATTTAATTTAAAAAAAATTTCAACAAAGTTCTGATTTTTTCACAGAACAACAGAAAATCCGCATAACACATGGCAGCTCAATGCACCAATTACGCTCATCCAACAACGCGGCGGGACTTAAGCGTTTTCCTAGTGTACAAAAAACAAGTCTTTGGACCACTTGATATATTCTATTGTTAATTGGTAATACCATAGCAGTTAAATCGACTTTGATAAAATGATGATAATTTTAAGAAATCATTTTGTGATGTAACTTGAGAAAGTAATGAGATCCCACACAACAAAATACTTGTAAAAATACAGCCAAACCTTACACAATCAAAAGCAATGAGATCTAAAATAAATGCCAAGCTGATGTACCCGCCTACATTTTTGCAATCTTAATACATAACTTTACTTTGCCCTGTAACTGCATCCTTGCAAAGCGTGGAAAATTTTTATTTTCAACTATTGTTTTGAATGTAAAAGTTCGTGCAAGTTTATTTTGCCAAGCTTTGCAAGGATACAGTCACAGGGCAAAGTGAATCTATGTCTTAAACCCGTCACGTGGCGTGTGCTACGTTTAAACTTAGTAGAGGCCAGATACTTGATGAAGTGGAGGCAGTTTTCCTAAATTATAATATTTTCTTACTATTCACTGGGCGCAGACAGCTAAAAACCACCTTTTTATAATCTCATCCAACCTTTCCTTAAACATATCAAATCATTGATACATTCAAGCATTCTCTTGACAAATGTAATATTTACTAAACCGTAAAGGCCTATAGCTCTTGTGATATATGCTAGTTTAACGGCTCATTTAGCCTCCTCGCAATTAATTTATTTGAAATGACCTATTCTACCTGAATGTCTGACAGCTGTGTTGACTCCCACCTGCTCTGCTAGAGAAGGCTCATGATAATGATAGCTATAATTGATCACTCACTCACAGTGAGAGAGAATCAAACGCATAATTTCTATTAGTAGACCGCCAACACAATAGATCCGTACTGCTGACGCATGATAGTGGAACAAACCATATCCGTCTTAGTTAGCGTGTGCATACGAAATGCTGTGAGCCCAACCATCACCGCTAGAAAAAGTTATTTTGAATAATCTTTCGAAGAATATCCGAAATTGTGATAAAATATTTCATTAATCTAATTTTTAGTTTATTTATTAGCTGGGTTGTGACGACTTTGATGTTTCGTGCAGTACACTGGACATACTAATATTATACTTCGAAACAATCCATGACCACTTCCTTACATCTGATTATACAACAATTTAATAAAATATTGTATTGAAAAAATATGCTTGTTAAAAATAAATGAAAAAATTATCATTTTATGTATTAAATTTCTCTTGGAAAACGACATGCACAATGCGTCTTACTAGGTTTTATTGGAGCTACGGTTGTTGTGAAGTGAATGTCCAAAGGCTCTTTAAAGAAGACTCAATTCCTTTGCATTCACATTGACTGAAACAACTTTGTCAGGATTGCCGGTGGCGGGTCTCGACCCTGTGACCTCTCGAATCAGGGTCTCGCCGGTTACGCTTGAGCAACTTCTGTCGAAGATTGATAAATTACTTAATTAAAACCAGCAGCTTTAACCTCCTTTTAATGTTTTTGAAAACCTCTTAATGTGCAAGACAAATATTGCTAGAGAATAATAAAATAAATAAATAAATAAAATAAAAATAATATACGTCGGGTCGGATTCGGGTACTAAATTGATTTGGATTTTCGAGTCCGGTAAGGAAATGACGGTCTTTATGTAAAAATGCAAATTGGATTTTTCTTTGTGAAGACTTCTACTTTATGATTTTTACCCTATCCAATTTTATGTTCTATTGTTTGTGTATGAATAGAATAGCATTTTGCATAAAAGCCATAACTAAAAAATTGTCTGGACCGGCACCTCCACCATCAAACCAAATTATTTTTAAAACCCAAAAATCGAACAGACGGGTTGGAAGTGGGGGGATGGGGAAATTTCCACTTTTACTATTTTCTGCTTGTTACGTTTATTTCATTGTTGAATTAGGTCAACGAGGTATAATATTTACGACAAAAGTGAAGTTTAAAATACATCCTTAGATTACAAAATATTACCTATGTAAAGTTCCTTGTTCTGCCAAGTCCCCGTCTCTCTTGCACCCCCCCCCCCCCCCGCTCCATCACCCTAGGCACCCTAATCCTCCTGACCCATCTAACGCTAGCTACATCTTATTCCAGCCAGTACCTTCAGAGACGACGTCAAGGTAATGATTTCATTAAAATAAGTTGCATATTGTTCGCCATTTCCTTTTTGTTAAACAGCTCTCCATTTTTGTTTTATGTAAAATCTCAGCTGGCCTTTGAAACTTATTCCATTCTTACTTTGTACTTTGTTTTTGTATTCACATCGTACCAAGCGTAAAGCGATAGGTCTAATAAAGTTAAAGATGGTACATATTAAGTGAAATTGTTATTGTTTTCTATTGTCATTGTCTCAATATTCAAATTTTTCGGTTCAGTAACTCGATTTCCTTGTCAAATGACAGCAAATAATGTTGTGTGATGGGAAAGAAATGTGCTATTTTCCTCTGAGAAAGAAACGACGCCGATGCTGCTGCCATCTGACGGCGCCGAAGTGAGACGCCGAAGTAAATGGACGAGCCAGCTATCAGGAACGTAGGAGAACTAGAGAGTCGTGTAGGGAGGATTGCTTGCTGTTAGTTTCCCTTGACAGTGTAATGATTTATTACGTTTCGTGTAATAAAACTTAACGTTTTCACTTTTCGAGCAGAAAAAGTTCGTGTAACTGAGTAGTTCAACATTATTATCGATTTATGTTTTTTTCTGGTTTGTATTTTTTTGTTTTGAATTAAAGATCATCAAAGATCGCATACGTTATTCAGTCAGAGTTCTTATCTTTGCCGAGACTCTGCTTCGAGTAAATTTACCATATGCAAAAACTTGCAAAAAAAGGGGCCAAGCCGAAAACGAGGAAGATAACAGTGGATCAACTGCATAAAGTGGTGAGATCTAGAAGTGTGGCCAAGCCCATTATTTTGTTTAAAATAATAAACTAGGAAACGCTCAGTTGGACGCGTTGATAAGCGAGCACGTGCTATAGCTAGACCCACATTGCACATTTTTTTAAATTTAAAAATTTACGACGTTCGCGTTTCCAGTATTATTTATTATTGCCAAGGTATTTGGGTAAACCCGTGTTTAAATCTTTACTTTAAAATCCACCGCCATCTAGAGGACCTTGACTCCTTGGGAAAACTATTTAAACTCTTTAATGACAAATAATAGACTGCTTCCTCGAAAGTATTTTGATAACTTCTAGGTGGCAGTGCATTAGAAACTTCGCGCGTCTTTTCGTTGCCATGGCAACGTTACTTTTGTTATAATGTAATTTCCATCTACACTACTTATCGGATCAAAATAAAATTAACATATTCGTGACCGGACGGACATTCTAAATGATTTGGCTATCTCAGATTTTGTCGCCGTTGAGTTTGAAAAAAAAACTTTCGATTAACTTTAATGTAACTTTTTAACTTTATGAACGATTTTGCCACAAAACTAATGGCATTCAATCGAGAACGAAGCTTGCGGATGGTGAAAATTTCAACTCGATCCGAGCCTCCGTTCGAACGTTATCGCGAGACATACAAACAAAAAAAAAAACAAACAAACAAACAAAAAAAACAAAAAAAAACAAAACCAGTGACTAATTTTTCCGGCAGAGTCAAATGGAAACGCTCGCTTCGCTCGCTTAATTAATTTATTAATTTACTAGGAAACGCTCAGTTGGACGCGTTGATAAGCGAGCACGTGCTATAGCTAGACCCACAATGCACATTTTTTTAAATTTTAAAATTTGCGACGTTCGCTGTCCACGGGGCCATGTTTCCAATATTATTTATTATTGCCAAGGTATTTGGGTAAACCCGTATGTAAATCTTTACTTTGTGGATAAAATCCACCGCCATCTAGAGGACCTTGACTCATTGGGAAAAATATTTAAACTCTTTGGTGACAAATAATAATAGACTGCTTTCTCGAAAGTATTTTGATTACTTCTAGGTGGCAGTGCATTAGAAACTTCGCGCGTCTTTTCGTTGCCATGGCAACGTTACTTTTGTTATAATGTAATTTCCATCTACACTACTTATCGGATCAAACTAAAATTAACATATTCGTGACCGGACGGACATTCTAAATGATTTGGCTATCTCAGATTTTGTCGCCGGTTAGTTTTAAAAAAAAACTTTCGATTAACTTTAATGTAACTTTTTAACTTTTTGAACGATTTTGCCACAAAACTAATGGCATTCAATCGAGAACAAAGCTTGCGGATGGTCAAAATTTCAACTCGATCCGAGCCTCCGTTCGAACGTTATGGCGAGACATACAAACAAAAAAAAAAACAAACAAAAAAAAAACAAAAAAAAAAACAAAACGAGTGACAAATTTTTCCGGCAGAGTCAAATGGAAACGCTCGCTTCGCTCGCTTAATCAATATCCATATTAATTGATTCATAGCAACTGTCGTAAAAGTTGGCCCCGAGTGGGGCTCGAACCCAGAACCTCCGGCTTAACGTGCCATAGCTCTACCAATTGAGCTACCGGGACCACAGAACACACTTTTACTAAATTGCTATTTGTTGTGACTGTTGACTTCCATGACATAAATTCTACAGAAGACTGCCATGTAGCTGTCAATTCTGAAAGATCTAATGGATAAATCCAATCACATCTCATTTTCCATGAGTTGGGAAGTATGAATATAAGGTTTTTAAGCATAAGCCCGCTTTAAGGACATAGATATTGATTCAAAGCAATTGTCGTAAAAGTTTGCCCCGACTGGGGTTCAAACCCAGAACCTCCGGCTTAACGTGCCATAGCTCTACCAATTGAGCTACTATTAAGGTTCTGGGTTCGAGCCCCAGTCCGGGCAAACTTTTACGACAATTGCTATGAATCAATAACTCTGTCTTTAAAGCGGGCTTATGCATAAAAACCTTATATTAATATCCATGTTATTATCTAACTATAATAATGAAATAAATATATTAACAAAAATAACATAAAACATAAATAAATTTATTGAAACATTTACATGTGGAAATATCAAAATTAACAGACGCCATTCAAAATTAAAAGCTTGGTCGATGAATTTTTAACTTGGTCGTCGTTACTGACTAACCAAAACATAACCAATCTAAATCCATCGACCAAGCTTTTTAGACGAGTGAGCGCAGCGAAACGAAGTCTATACTAACGCTACTCGATCGGGCCTTGGCCGTGACCATTGTCTGTATGTTAAATGTCTGTCTGTCTGTTTGTCCGGGCTCATACGGCCGATCGGCCAAATAGATTGAGCTGAAATTTTAAACAGACATCCGTGACCATGTAACTTAGAACTGCTAACAAAATGAGCAATATCCGTTGCGATTTAAGCTGACAAGAAATAAAAATTTGAAAAATTTGAATCTAGATTGCAAATGTTTGAAATACCCACTAGGAAACGCTCAGTTGGACGCGTTGATAAGCGAGCACGTGCTATAGCTAGACCCACAATGCACATTTTTTTAAATTTTAAAATTTGCGACGTTTGCTGTCCACAGGGCCATGTTTCCGATATTATTTATTATTGCCAAGGTATTTGGGTAAACCCGTATGTAAATCTTTACTTTGTGGATAAAATCCACCGCCATCTAGAGGACCTTGACTCATTGGGAAAAATATTTAAATTCTTTGGTGACAAATAATAGACTGCTTCCTCGAAAGTATTTTGATTACTTCTAGGTGGCAGTGCATTAGAAACTTCGCGCGTCTTTTCGTTGCCATGGCAACGTTACTTTTGTTATAATGTAATTTCCATCTACACTACTTATCGGATCAAACTAAAATCAACATATTCGTTACCGGACGGACATTCTAAATGATTTGGCTATCTCAGATTTTGTCGCCGGTTAGTTTAAAAAAAAACCTTTCGATTAACTTTAATGTAACTTTTTAACTTTTTGAACGATTTTGCCACAAAACTAATGGCATTCAATCGAGAACAAAGCTTGCGGATGGTCAAAATTTCAACTCGATCCGAGCCTCCGTTCAAACGTTATGGCGAGACATACAAACAAAAAAAAAACAAAAAAAACAAAAAAACAAAAAAAACAACAAAACGAGTGACTAATTTTTCCGGCAGAGTCAAATGGAAACGCTCGCTTCGCTCGCTTAATTAGTAAAATAGAACACAGGCTGTGAAAGTTTGCGATCAGTAGTATCTATGAGATGAACCAGAGTCGATAAAGAAGTTTCCCCTTTGGGGAGGTCCCCTTACTCCCAACAGAGTCGATAAAGAAGTTTCCCCTTTGGGGAGGTCCCCTTACTCCCAAGTCAAAACGGAATCTAACGTCCTGCGCGCTGAGAGCGGCTCCAATGTGAAACTAATAAAAGCACTGCACGCTAAATACGGTCAGTAGATTATCGATGTGCAGTGACGCTGAAATCAACAAACAACAGACGAAACGTCAAACTTCAATTTTATTTCATCATATTACCCTGGGCCCTAGTCTTTTAAAACGATTTACTTTTGATTTATTATTGTACTATAAAGTGTTGCGCAGGCGTCACTGACATTTTCGTGCGAAATAATTTGAGATATGCCTTGTTCAAGCCTAACGGACGTAAGTGTAGCCTAGGCCCAAGGCCACAATACAGTTTTCAGACGTAAGTACGCCCTAGGCACTCAAATCGAAATCTTGAACAATACATATTGTCGGCCTAGCTCCTAAGCTTAGGTCTACTCCATCAGAAATATCCTCATTAATAAAGAGAGTTTGCTTTATGCCAAAACATTCGCCAACATTCGATCGTATTTAATATCTTGACGTTTCCGCCATTTGTCGTCATCGACTGTTAACTACTAGTAGAAAAGTGACGTACTTTTATTGAAGTAGTTCCATCAATCGTCACACAGAGTCGCGCGGAACGTTAGATTCCAAACGCCAAAAACCGACTTTTTATTTAACCCAGGGCGGTATAGGGAGTTGGAGGACCTCCCCAACGGGGAAACTTCTTTATCGACTCTGCTCCCAAGTCAAAACGGAATCTAACGTCCTGCGCGCTGAGAGCGGCTCCAATGTGAAACTAATAAAAGCACTGCACGCTAAATACGGTCAGTAGATTATCGATGTGCAGTGACGCTGAAATCAACAAACAACAGACGAAACGTCAAACTTCAATTTTATTTCAATCATATTAGCCCTGGGCCCTAGTCTTTTAAAACGATTTACTTTTGATTTATTATTGTACTATAAAGTGTTGCGCAGGCGTCAGTGACATTTTCGTGCGAAATAATTTGATATATGCCTTGTTTAAGCCTAACGGACGTAAGTGTAGCCTAGGCCCAAGGCCACAATACAGTTTTCAGACGTAAGTACGCCCTAGGCACTCAAATCGAAATCTTGAACAATACATATTATCGGCCTAGCTCCTAAGCTTAGGTCTACTCCATCAGAAATATCCTCATTAATAAAGAGAGTTTGCTTTATGCCAAAACATTCGCCAACATTCGATCGTATTTAATATTTTGACGTTTCCGCCATTTGTCGTCATCGACTGTTAACTACTAGTAGAAAAGTGACGTACTTTTATTGAAGTAGTTCCATCAATCGTCACACAGAGTCGCGCGGAACGTTAGATTCCCAACGCCAAAAACCGACTTTTTATTTAACCCAGGGCGGTATAGGGAGTTGGAGGACCTCCCCAACGGGGAAACTTCTTTATCGACTCTGGATGAACCAAGTCAATGTTTATTATTTTGTTTTTGTTTTTTGTTATGCATGGCTTCTGTCATTTATTATACACTTCGTTTGGGCTGGTGATGTTCTACAAGAAACAGTGCAATAATGTCAATCTTAAAGTAATATGACTTATACAATATAATTCATAAACTAGCCTACTTTATTCTAACCTATGCAAGGAAGTCGTACGCTTCCGTTTGTCTAAGCTGTGCATATTAGAACCTTTATAGCCAATAACATGGCTCTGTATACTAATCGTTAAAGGCGAGGAAGAAAGAGACGTATTTGATATCGCAAACATCAGCTGGTAAGTAAGGAAGTATAATATTAGTTCCCGAAACTAGAATGCGAGCTCTGGCAGTCGTCGTCGGGGATCCCCCATATTCTCTGACGACCTTCCCAACGACGACGAAAAGGACAAAACGAACGATGAAAAAGACGATGACGACCACGACGAGAGAACCCTCCTTTTTCTTTCACCTTTACCCGTGGCTATTTCTCACCAGCACCAGCATGAAATTTTCCTCCCTATAGGCCTATCCTCTAGGCAAGAGTGGAGCTTTTTGACCTAGCGGTTGTTGCACCCTAAATCCAAACTAAAACTTAATTGGGACGTATGGGACTAACCAGCCACGGGTAAGGGGAGGTAGGGGGATTTCTCACGTCGTGGTCGTCATTGTCTTTGACATCGTTCATTGTGTCATTGTCACCGTCGTCGGGGAGGTCATTAAGGGAAGGGGGAGGTGTCCCCGACGACGATTGCCAGAGCTCGCCTTTAGTTTTGGGGAGTATAAGATACTTCCCTCTTATTGGCTGATGTTTGCGAGGTGGACTTTTACTCTTGAATCGCCTTTTACGATTAGCAGAGCCATGCTCTGGGCCAATTCTACCCCGGGCCCAGATGGAATCGTCTTTAATTTTTTATACATTGACGCTGGAGGAAGTACCTGTTCTAGGGGTCATACACCGGCCGTTCCATTTAGCCCAGGGTGTAGCCTATCTGGTCAACAAGGGTCTGTGACCACAAATGTTTGTGTAAAGATTATACTAGGGAAACGCCAAAGTCGTTGTTGGACGATTGAGTGAGCCACGTGTTGAGTACTTACTAACATTACTTTTCTTTCCCCTATCTTTAGGCCTCTCTAGCCTATCATAGGCTAGAGTGGCGCATTATGGCATCACAGTTGACGTGTTCTTATCCAAACTAAACTTAAAAACACTATTTTTATTATCTAACTTAAATGCAAATGTTCCCTGGTACTCAACACATGGTTCCTCATTCATCTAACAACGACTTTGGCGTTTCCCTAGTTTATATCAATATAATAATCAAACTTTTTATTTATTTATTTATTGACAAGACAAGGACATGATAATTGATTACATTCATATATCGTATTTAAGCTTATTTAAGACAACCACATAAGTCGGGAAACTTGTTCGTGGCTGCCTTATTGCAGTGTCATTTTGATGTCTTGTATAAAGCTAGACTTAAAAATTAAAGGCTAGGTACTAAAAACTAAAAACTACGATAAAGATATAAATCCAAAAAAAAAAAAATGTTACACTCTGTTACCTTTCTTTACATTCTTGATGACATAGTTGTATTACTAATTCATTTTATTTAATTTACCTCATTTAATTACTGGCTAAGTGACAATTCATTTCAATATTATTTTTTTAAAATCATTAATAAAAATTAAATATTTAATAATATAATTAATATGGTGTAGTTATACAAACAAAACAAAACAAATCTCTGTTTATAGATTTGATTAAAATATATTTAATAAATTCACATAAATGAATCTATAAAATAAACTATTAAATGAAATGAAATTTAATACACATAATATGGTTATTTATAGGGCACATTCCCTATATTTTGCCTCTCCTTATACAATGAACTGGGATCATATTTTTTAATCATTTATTGGCATTGACTAATGCTTCAATTTTACCTATGGGCATATCTAGTATCCATTTTTTTACAAAGTATTTAAATGAGTTTACTGTCTTCCGTTTTCTAATTTCAATTGGAACAACGTTGTAAATCTTTGGTCCAAGAAACATTGCTTGCTTTTGGGTCAGCGTTTTTGTGGGTCTAGGCACTACAAGGTTACCCTTGGTTTGATTCCTAGTAATAGATTTATTTTTATTGTCCTTGCTAATTTTGTTAAACTGGTTTATATTTTTATGTACATGTGTTAGGAGAACTTGTACATATAGTTTTCGAACGCTAAGGATCCCACTTTCTTTGTAGACTAACAAAGACGGATGAAGTCTGTGCTTTTTAGTAATTATCTTCAGGATATGTTTTTGCATTATTATTAGTGTTTCAAGATGTTTGTAATAAGTTCCACCCCATGCTAAAATCCCATATTGAATTATTGATTGTACCAAGGCATAATAGATAGTTTTTAACGTGGATATTTTAAGGAAGTTCCTGATTGTGTAAAATTTGTAGAGAGTGTTCCGCAACTTCTTTTTTATGTTGTTTATGTGACAGTTCCATTTCATATGTTGATCAATTGTCACACCGAGATATTGGATTTCTGGCACGTTCTTTATTTCAGTGCATGGGCACTCATTTGAGTTTAAGAGACAGTTTGTTGAATGGATCTTGAGGGGCATAGTTATTGTTGGCAGGTCAGCTTTAGTGGCAGAGAAGGCAATGTAATATGTTTTGTCCTCGTTTAATGTAAGTAGATTGTTGTCTAGCCACAGTTTTATTTTTTTAGTCTGTTCCTCGGCAATTTTATGAGTTTGAGCCCAACTGTTACTTGAAAAAATAAGTACCGTGTCATCCGCAAATGTTACAATTTTACATTCTAGTTTGGCATTGCATAAATCATTTATAAAGATAGAAAATAGTAGTGGCCCTAATACTGTTCCTTGTGGAACACCATATTCAATTATTCTGGAACTACTGAGGGTGTTTCCTATCCGCACATATTGTTCTCTATCTTTGAGGTAGTTGGTAATTAACCTTAAGGCTACCCCTCTTATGCCATTTTGCTCTATTTTTTTTAAGTAGTTTAGTGTGTGAAACTGTATCGAAAGCCTTTGCTAAGTCAAGAAATATGGCTATAGATTTTTTGTTTTTATCTAGATTGCTAGTTATGGATTGCGTGAGGGTGTGGATTGCATCCTGAGTACTAAGATTATTTCGGAATCCGAACTGATTACTAGACAGACATTTGTTTTTTTCTAAAAAGTCATACAACCTCTTTTTGATGCATTTTTCATGAATTTTGCCTAAATTGCTTAAAAGAGATATAGGCCTGTAGTTGCTAGTAATACTTTTGTCCCCCTTTTTGTAAACGGGAATTATAATTGCTTTTTTGAAAATATTAGGGAACGTACCTGTTGAAAGACTAAGATTAATTATATATTTAAGTGGTTTTAATAAATGTAGTTTCATTAGTTTAATTGTTTTTGTAGTTATTAGGTCAAAGCCTGGTGCCGAATTTGTTTTTAATCCGTCAATGTAATCGGCAATCTCTTCATTGCTTGTGGGAGTAAGAAATATTGAATTGGGTTGTTGTTTTATAGGGAAATCGCTTATACTATGAGGGTTTATGGGTTTACTCATGATAGTACGGGCCATTTTCCCCCCTACGTTACTAAAATATTGCAAGAATGTTTCAGCTACTTTATTCGGGTCATCTTTAGTCACTATAATGTTATCTAATAATTTGATTCTCTCTATTTCCCGATTTGTTTGGTGTTTCGGCCTACCAGTGGCTTCATTTACAACATCCCATACCTTCTTCATGTCCTTTTCAGCGTCTAGTACTTTATTCTTGTAGTAGTCATTCTTTACTATGTGTATTAATTTATTAATGTGGTTTCTATATTTTCGGTATGTCGCCTTCATTTCAATATTCTCTGGGTGCACTAAGACTTTTTTACTTAATAAATCTCTTTTCCTAATAGCTGTGATTAATCCTAGTGTAATCCATGGTTTCAGTTTTTTGTTTTTGTTGTTGTTTTTTATTACTTTTTTTTTGCTTGCGGTTTTTATATTTTCTTCTAAGATGCAAATGAAATTATTAGTAGCATTATCAATATTATCTGTGTGTGTAACTGATTCCCATTCTTCTTCGGAAAGAAGTGTTTCTAGTTTAGTGTAGTCGATTATATTGATAGTCGTTAATTGACTGCTGTTTTTGTTGTGGGTTTCCGATATATATTTTTTTTCCATCCCAATTATTATGGGGTAGTGATCAGTTATTTGTGTATGTAATATACCTGTTTGAAATTGGGATACACTTTTTGATTTAAGAAATATATGATCTATGCAAGACTGGCAGTTCTCAGTCACTCGAGTACAATCTTTGATCAGCGGTATAAATCCATTTGAATATAACGTGTTAAGGTAGTCCCTAGTTTGGGGGTTTTCATGTGTAAGTTTGTCAGAGATGTTAATGTTAACGTCACCTATTATTAGGTTGTGTCTACTCTTCAGTTCCGTGAGTGATGCTTGTAGTTGATTTATAAATAAATTTATGTTGCTGGAGGGAGATCTATATATGGCAAGTATTGAGAATGATTCATGGTTTTGCTCCAATTCAATGTTAATACAGTTTCCTTGACTTATTATATTGTTTGGATTCACTTGCAACTTATTATATTGTTTATTCATAATAAATATTGAGATTCCATCATGACTAGTGAGTTTGTTAGTATAGTGATATGCAGTGTAGCCATTAATTTCATATTGATGTGTATGTATTTCCTTGAGTTGGGTTTCAGTTAATATAATTATATCGAATTCGGTTTTCGACTCATTAATAACGACTAAAAACTCGTCAAAATGTTTGTGTATACTTCGTATATTAGCGTGTATAACCTTTAGCCCAAAACCCTTGCTGAATATCATTTCAACCTCCCCTTTTTCAAATCATGAACGAATGTTTGTGTTTACTTCATCAAGTATAAAAGCAGCTTCATTTTCCATAGTTTATATAGATTAAAATTACACAAAATACCAACACAAAATACTACAAATGTAGAGGAAATTAAGAAATTTAAGCACAGTCTACATGCAATGGTTGAATGTAGAGTTAAGAGAAGTTTAGTTTAAGAACAATCTAACAAACTTATGCAGAAATCTACTATTAGATACTATTAAAAAAAAATCAGTTGAAGGAATATATTATAGCTAATGTTAAAGTTAAGGACCTAAAATATATTTAAATATATTTATGCTAAAATACGTGAACGCCTGCTAAGCTGCCAAGAGCGCAACTGCTATGTTGAAATCCCGCCACGGGACAGAGTTGGGTACGGTCCCTCTTGATTGTGAAAGTACGTGCAATACTTGGGCGAGAGGTGATTATTATACTAACACTCGTCAGCTGTTGTTGCTTCTGCTACGGCGACGTCACGGAGTGTCGTCTTGCAGTCGTCTGCTGTCACTGGTGGGCTTGGCCTCCCCTCCCCCGACCCCTGCCAACGACAGCACGTTGACCACCACGTGAAGCGCTTCGGGTTGTTACTTGGCTCGTTGATGTAGAGGGTTGAATGCCCGACTGCCGTTCGTTCTCGTTGGGGTTGCTTGCGCGATCTATCCGTTTCCGTTCGAACTCCTTGAGTGACGTTGCCGAATTTCTCCTTCCGTGTGTAAACCAAAATATGATGCCATCACTTGTCCACACGTTCTTGGAGCCGGCTACTTCGACCGCTTTGTTCAGGACGAATCTTCTAGTCGCCGTGAGGTCCTCACGAATTACATACCCAGTATTAGCTAGGGTTTTCTTGGCCACATAGATTTCCTTGCGTTTCCTATAGCTTACTAATTTAGCTATGATAGGGCGCGGTGGACCTCCTTCCTTTAGTTTGCCCAGCCGGTGAGAGCGGGCTATATCATCTCGTTCTATCTTCAGTCCCATCTCGTTGTTAAATAGATTGAGGGCCAGACTGTCAGTGTCTTCGTCGAGCTCCTCAGGAATACCGAATAGTCGGAGATTTTCTCTTCTACCATATTGCTCCAGATCATCCGCCTTAGAATCGAATTTATTTTCGAGCTCCTGGATGCGTTGGTCGTATCTTTCAATTGAGTCAGTGTTATGTACAGACTTAATTTCTAGCTTATTTTCTAGTTCCTGGATACGGTTATCATAACGTTCAATTACCTCTTTTACTTTGATTACTTCATCCAGAATTGCTGTAGTCACCTCCTTGACTATAATCGGGACTAAAACTGGCAACAGTGCCTCTGCTATGCTCTGCAGAATGGTTTCACTCTTGAGAGCTTCTAGGACTGATGCCGTAATTCTTTTGTTGGTTTCTTCATCCATCATTGAGCCTAACTGTTACTTTTGTATACACTTTATAACTTGCCTTTTTTAATCACCATTTCACCGCACGCATTACACTAGACGCACTTTAATTCCACTTCATTTTACGTTTCGCGGGACCGACCGTGGACACTACTTCCCTTACTCCGCCATGTTGACGTTGCAAATGTTCCTGGGTACTCAACACATGACTCGCTCACTCGTCTAACTTTAAAAAAATACCACATCAATAATACCTCCCTCCCCGTAATGTAAATATTAAAATCAAAGACCCGGCACCTCCACCAACAATGCTATTCTTATGGAGCTAAAACTTTTCTCGCTCTACCCGGCACCTCCACCAACAATGTTATTCTTATGGAGTTAAAAATCTTTTATGTCTAACCCTCTACCAAGTTCATATAACATAGTTATTCTAATCATATTTTGTTTATTACATAATATGGTGAATTTGACTTCATTATAATATAATTATGGACTGTGATGTGCATTTAATTCCCCAAAAAATAACTTGGAATAATTTGACCTTTCCCCACTTATTTTTTTATTTATTTATTTGTTATTTAACGTAAAACTTATTTACAAAGGAGGACAACTAAATAAATCTAATTACATAGATGCAGACACAACAATGAACTACAGTTAAGTAAATATTTGAAATCATAACAATACAACAACATTGCATTAAAACACAACAATTTTGGTATCAAATTGAAAAAAGGATATTAAATGCAATTCCGAAGACGCCAAAGCTGTTGTTAGACGAGTGAGTGAGCCATGTGTTGAGTATCCAGTACCATTCCATTTCCTCCCCCTACCTAAGGCCTCCCTTAGCCTAGCATAGGCTAGAGTGGCGCAATTATGGCCTTACAGTTGATGCGCCCTTATACAAACTAAACTCAAAAATCCTATTATTTATATCAATATAATTATCTAACTTAAATGCAAATGTTCCCTGGTACTCAACACATGGCTCTCTCACTCATCTAACAACGACTTTGGCGTTTCCCTAGTTTATACCAATATAATTATCAAACTTAAATGCAAATGTTCCTGGGTACTCAACACATGACTCGCTCACTCGTCTTACTTTCAAAAAATACCACCACAATAATACCTCTCTCCCCGTGATATAAATAATAAAATCAAAGACCCGGCACCTCCACCAACAATGCTATTCTTATGGAGCTTAAACTTTTCTCGCTCTACCCGGCACCTCCACCAACAATGCTATTCTTATGGAGTTAAAAATCTTTTAGGTCTACCCCTCTACCAAGTTCATATAACATAGTTATTATAATCATATTTTGTTTATTACATAATATGGTGAATTTGACTTCATTATAATATAATTATGGACTGTGATGTGCATTTAATTCCCCAAAAAATAACTTGGAATAATTTGACCTTTCCCCAGTTATTTATTTATTTATTTATTTATTTATTTGTTATTTAACGTAAAAACTTATTTACAAAGGAGGACAACTTAATAAATCTAATTACATAGATGCAGACACAACAATGAACTACAGTTAAGTAAATATTTGAAATCATAACAATACAACAACATTGCATTAAAACACAACAATTTTGGTATCAAATTGAAAAAAGGATATTAAATGCAACTAGGAAAACGCCAAAGGTGTTGTTAGACGAGTGAGTGAGCCATGTGTTGAGTATCCGGTAACATTCCCTTTCTTCCCTCTACTTAAGGCCTCCCTTAGCCTAGCATAGGCTAGAGTGGCGCATTATGGCCTTACAGTTGATGCGCCCTTATACAAACTAAACTCAAAAATCCTATTATTTATATCAATATAATTATCAAACTTAAATACAAATGTTCCCGGGTACTCAACACATGACTCGCTCACTCGTCTAACAACGACTTTGACGTTTTCCTAGTAATTTTGAATGGCGTCTGTTAATTTTGATATTTCCACATGTAAATGTTTCAATAAATTTATTTATGTATATGTTATTTTTGTTAATATATTTATTTCATAATTATAGTTAGAGAATAATATGGATATTGATATATTATTAATTTATTATATAATTAATAAATATATTCATTATTTTAAACAAAATAATGGGCTAAGCCACACTTCTAGATCTCACCCCTAAGTTGAGTCACTTGTATCTTCCTCGTTTTCGGCTTGGCCCCCCCCCCCCTTTTTTTTTTTTTGCAAATTTTGCATTTTTGTATGGTATATCAACAATTCTTTTTAGAACGTACACGGTATGGATATTAGCAGTCAAGTAGAGGAAATTACTTTATTACAATAATTCAAAATAAAATCTCACTCATTGATAATTAGAAGGTTTGAGCATCGCAGTTATAAATTAATACCACAAAGATACCTATTTATTGTTTCGACCACCACTCGTATGCACCTCAAATGTCAATTAAAATAAAGATCAAATCATTTAAGCTTTGTTATTTTGGCTTCTCAAACTTTATCCATTGGGGGCCCACGCCAATCCGTTTCTCAACAAAACACGAATTAAATAATTTTTTATATTTCCATTATCTCAGCTTCCGGTCATCTAATCCAATTACCGTTTGTAAAGCAATTGGCCACTGAGATGACTGACATCGGTGCAAAATTTTGCTTCTCAAACATTATCCATTGAGGGTCCACAAACTGATAACGTCCATAGTCAGCCAGCCAGCCAGCCACCCACCCACCCAACTGAAGAAGAAAGTATTTTTAACGATCTTGACGTCTCAATAACTTCTAGACGCATCAGCAGATCGGGATGAAACTTGAAATGGGTCATCTCATAGTAAAAGCCCATCGATTGAAGCAAGTTGCATGTTTATATCTTCCATGGTTTCGCGTCGGCAACACCGTGTAAAGTGCCAATGTAGGCGTGCGGTAATAGGCGCTAGTGGAAGCGGAGCCGCGCGTGGCTTGGCCCGGTGCGCTTCCGCGTACCTAGATTCATTATCACAGCTTAAAACGAGTAGTGGGATCAGAGTGGGATTACGTGTAAATGTATTTGTGCGTTGGTGACGTCATAGCGATCTCAACAAACAACATGTTTTGACACCAGAGCTTCCTGAGTCTTCCTCCCTGAAACCCTCCGAAGTAAGTTTCGAGTTGAACTAAGCGCGCTCATAGTTGTGTGTTTACATACACCCCCTAGCCCTGCTTTCAGCCCGAGGGGGTTAGTAATCAGGATAATTGAGCCTGTCTTAATTGCATAGGCTACAAGTCGGTATTATGTGGTCAAATTGTATATACAAAGTTCTAAGTTTATGTCTGTGTTTATCTAGCCATAGCTTTCTCCCGAGTTGGTTTTCACTGATGAGTCCCTTAGTTCATAACACAACCTACAGCGAGAGTCAAACTAGTTGTCGGATAAGAATGTACATTCCTTCCCCCCCCCTTAAACGTCTATCATGTATTCAGTAAGTAAAAACTGTTTCAAAAGAAGGTTAATAAATTAATCTTGGTTTACATAATTGGACACAAAAAAATAAAGTGATATATTGGACAAATTTTCAAATAAATTCTCAACGTGCATTTGAGAAAACCATGATGACATAACAAATGGAATGTGGTATTACAAATGTGAATTAAAATTAACCTAAATAAAATAAATTTATTCAAATCATCAAGTAGATTTAGAAGTACATTTCCAAATGAAAAACTTGTTTGCCCATAAGATAGTTTTAGTAGGCTTTAATAAAACATTTACATTAATACTAAGCTATTAAAACTTGAACGATTATGCTTATTTTGAAATCAGTTTTGAACAGGTTTTTAATACACACGTAAATAAATAATGAAACGCAACTAGAAACAAAGCAATTTGTCTTCAAATGGAATAATAGATCAATAAAACAAACGCTTGTTTTGGAAAATGCCCTAATATATCATTTTAAGGAAGTAAGATTGATAAGCAAAATACAACAATAACCTTAAATTTATAATAAATCGTTTAATTAATAAAAGCAACGTCGCTTAAATCACATGTTAAAAGTTCTTGTTGGCTTTGAACATGTTTTGTAGACCATTATGTGTGGGAAGTGGTCCGTTCACGAGTCCAACAGAATACTGCTAGGTAAACACTCGAGGGTATTAAATAATACAACTGAATAAAAACAGAAGTACAAGAATTAACGAACCAGCGGCAACACCGCATTACGGTAATAAACCAGAAGTGCATGTCAGCGGTCTGGCAACCGTGTGTGCATGCGCGAAGCACTAATGGTCGCTCCACGGTTGAAGACCAAAGCAATGCGTGAATATTAACAGTAAAAACATTATTTTAAAATGTATATACTTTCGTACATGCACAGGATTTAACTGTCATTCTTATAGTTGTTTGGACCTATGAAAGAATGTAGGTAATTTTGTACTTTTTGTCATGAATATTTAATTTAGAGGCTACTTTGTGTTTATTTGAATAAAAAAAGTTTACACTAGCTGCAACGAAAGAATGTAGGTGCTTTTGTTACAAGTGGTAGTGGGGGGGGGGGGTGTGGGGTTGGTTGGGGAGTTAAAATTGAATGTCGCCTTTATGTATGAACGAGAAATATCTGTTACCAATTCAAGAAAAATTATCTGTGCTAGATCACAGAGTTCCTCCGTGTGCAAGATCCACGCTGAGCTAGCGTGAATAGAGTTGACAAAGTTGTTAGTTGGGAAAACAATTTCGAGCTATCTACATTCTTTCGTTGAAACCACTCACAAGAACAACAGTTGTTACATGATGTACGTTTATTTCCAAAATTATTCCAAACAACTGCAAGGTCCTACGTTCTAGTGGGATTTTGGTAAAAGATTCGAAGAAACTCAATTAAACATTAGTTTTAAGGAAGGCAAATACCCACTTACGCACTCAACAGATGCTCACTCTGACCTTTAAAGTCTCACTAGGTAATCTACGAGTTAGGGTATTTCTGAATGGAATGTCTAAATGCTGATTTAGAGGATTCAATTCCTTGCATTGTCATAAACGATTGAAAAACTTCCAGTCAGGATTGCCGTTGGTGGGAATCAAACCAGTGACCTCCCGGACAAGTTTCCCGCGTTTCGCATGAGCTACCTCTGTCTGCGTAACTTCACAAGCAATGTTGAGTATATTGATTTGAAGTAGAAGACGAAACAATAAGTTGGGACATCTCATTGTAAAGAGCAAACCTGTTTGTTTTGTATTCGACAGGATCGAGAATTCTTGGTTGTAGTCGTAAACTGTCAGACAGCTAACAAGAAGTTCCTTATGGTGCTTGTTGTTTTTGTATCTTGATTTGTTTTGTTCGAACACTTTTGAACTCAGCTTTGTCGAGTTTTCTTACTCTTTTTGTTTCTCCTTTGACTGGAATTGTCAGGTGGACAAGTATTCGCATGTAGGGTCGTTGATCTAGTTTTTATACATTTGCTCGTTTTTATTACTTGTAAATTAATGCGAGTTGTCATTGTATTAAGTTGTGGTGTGCCGGTACTAACTAAAGGGTACTCGATATTCAGGTTAAAACATAATTTTAGGGGAATGGTGGAGGTGCCGGTCCAGACAATTTTTTTATAGCTTAAGCTCAAAATGTCATTGAATAAAAATACAAGCAATATAAAATTGATTTGGAGAATATCATAATGTAATATCTTCTCAAGGTAAATTCAATTTATTTTTACATGCAGTTTTACAACGGTTGTCTTTTCTTTATCCTTTACATGAAAAATTATGTTTTATGGGTCACATTGCCGTGTTGAATTCATTCGTATTGAGACATAGGACTAAAGTGCGCGAAACTCAGCGAAATGCCTCGTAAAATATATAATTCCAGCGTGTTTTTATTCAATGTCAAACCTCTTGTAAACCTTAATTAGGCCTAATTTCCTTTACTCTATAATTACGTTTCTAACGGTTTTATTTTATCTGGTATCATGTTTAGTTCAAGTTTAAAGTTGTCTTGTTTCGTAATATTTTATTCAGCATAATGTAAAAGAGCACGTGTTTGTTTTTGATTTGTATCAATCAAACAAATACAAACCATTTCCAATTATTATTTCTGGCTGTGACAGCACCACGTTCCGAAACTTTACCGGACACTGAATCTAGAGTCAATGACACCAGTATGTGGATCAGAAGTTACAAGAGTTTGATTCGTATACTAGAAAAATAGTTAATACCATAGAAATAATAATAACTCCTTCCACTGCAAATAAACCAAGTCAACGTGCAACCTAATTACACGATGCACATTTGTTAATTAACCTGGCAAAGAGGACACCGTACTGAGGCATCTATGAAGTTAATTAGGCAGCGAACTTGAGGTGAACCTGCAAACAGGCATTGACTTCAATCTCAATATTGTAGAGTGTATAGTCGATACACTACACTCTACTATAGTAAAATTGGTATTGTGAAATTTCAACAAGAACAAAAATGGCCAACGAACGTCGAATCTTCTTCAAGTTTAATATTTAATAATAGTTTTGTTTTTAAATATTTTAATGGAAAAGAATATCATTGCATAATTGTCGGATATTATCAAACGTCCGGCATTAATAATACTTTCTAAGCGTTTAACAATTATATATTTTTTAACTAATAATATTAATTAAATTGATGCATCCAAGGAGACAGTACACGTAACCTATTGCTAATTTAATATAAAAGTGAAAAACGAGTTATTCCTTTGTGTGTGACCTCGACGTTTCGGTTCGGTTGGTTTGTCATTAGGACGATTGACTGTTTATATGTGTATTCAATGATAAGCTACGCAATGTAACGGGCCTTTTGGGATGTGGACGACCCAGTATTGTTCGGACAGCCCCTATGTATATGCAAAACAGAAGCCAAAGTTAAAAAAAATATTTTACGAACACTTAAACTTAAATATATAGGAATATAGGCCGACAAATTGATAATAAGAGCCAGCCAAATATACTAAAGTATACTGTTTTAATAACTTACAAACACAAGGAATATACCAATACGCAATTCCAGCGAACTTTAAAATAATTGTATTACAAACAAAAACAAAACACAAATATGTATAAAAAGTTTTTCTTGGAAAAGCTAAATATATTTAGTGTGTTTTTGAATGTTGATCAAGTGTTGATTGGTTTATATATTAAAGCTATCGCTATCAGAAATATAACATAAGCCGGACTTAATTGAATTTCGTTGCCTGCCGAATATTCTGGAGTGTAATTATTTCCCTCTTAATGTTCGCTTCGAGGGGAAACGTTTTCGAGTTAAATTCATTTCAGATAACAACTTTCAAAGAAAACACCCTCCTTAACAAAACAAGCTGATGCTCTATCGCGCAGAATAAGGCTATGCCTTGAGCACGGCTTGATTACAGAACACTCCAACACCAATTAACACAACTACATTCTTTAATTATGCCGTTTTAATTACAATAATTAAACTAAATACAAGTTTCATTTTCTTTTCATTATTTTTTAATTTAATGAAAACAGATACTGTAAATTTGTTTTCGTACTAAATTTAAATTAGAGAAAATTAATTCATTATTTTTTATCACAAGCCTCAAGTTGTTGCCTTGTAGGGACCCGACTCCCTGAATCCTAGTCTTGAGGTTAGAGTTTTGGTGAAAATACTCGTATCAAACAACGTAATTTTAAAATCTTGCGCGAAACGGTTTAGTTTTAGGTAATACGGTATTGACCAGGACTTGTTTGCTAAACAAAGTCTCACAATAAATAGTGAGATAAAGCGAGAAGCAGGTAGATCTATTACGGTAGAAACTAAATTTACACATAAATTTTGAAAATAATTTTCAGCAAATTTTACCGCTTTTGCGTAAAACCTTGGAAAATATTTAACAACACCTGTAATAAAACACCTTCATCTGAGCTCTCATAACTATACGTACTATTTTAACCTACGTAAATCTGTCGTTTTCTCGTCTTGTCCCCAAATTCCAAAGAATAATCAGTGATAAAAACTACACCACTTTCAATATAATTTAGAATTATTTTCATCTTAAATTCACCGCTTTCAGTATTAACAAAAATGAAAATTTCCTTTTAATTTCACCCCCTATCTCTTGAAATAACCTTCCCTTAAGTTAAATTGCTGAAGACAATCTATATTGACTGGATTTCATCCTCACCTACATCTCTGCCTGTCTTTGCCTCCCTCATATTTACCCTCCCTCTAAAGTCTAAATTATAAACCCTGCTCATTATTTATGGGGCAGTTTTACCCTGACACCGACTGCGGATTTCTTTGTTTTTCCTTAATGATTTATGGGACGTGTACAAGCCACGTCCCGCCTCGTCTAATCTCCGGACGCGCTCGTGGCCAAGCTAAAGAGACTGGCTTTTAAATAATTGATGTATTTAATTTATCAGGCGGGTTAGACACGCTTAAGGCAACTCCGACGTAATCTTCAGCAATGTTATCATCTTGATTAGCACAAGTGACGTGAACCTGTCTCTCTGAATAGTATTAAATGATTTCACTAGGCTATTTCGCGAACACTTCTTGTAGCCACGTTGATGGATGAGAGTATGTGGCCTATCTTCTTGCAATCCTATATTTAAAAAATCGTAATAGTGCGATTTTTATAAGAACTATTTCTTTGGTTGTACTGAAATTAAAACAAATTTAAGTTTAAAGGTTTCGAAGGGAAATTGCATAAACATAAAAGTTGCTGCATGTCCGGTACAGACCGAACTTACACATTGTTGTAAAGCAAAAAAAATAAAAAATACGTTGTTTAAGTATGATTTTCACTGAAGTAAGTTTTGAGTTTATTTAGATAACTGAGATGTTATAAAAAAGTAAAATAACTTCTCTTCATATAAACTTATGGGAAGTTAATGTATAATGTGTTTCTATAAGGATAGTCCAAAGAACTAACATAAAATGCATCGATATAATATTTAGAACATAAAAGCAAGGCCTAATACTAAGTTTTTGCACTTGCTATACTAGACTACAACCGCCATGAAATTATAAGCACGGATCCAAGCATAACAAGCAAAATAGGGAGCAAAGCTAAATGATATTGTACCTCGCTTGTGCTTGTCTTTATTAATGGAAGAGGAACCGTGAATAATAGTCAATAGGAGGCTAGCCACGACCTTAAGAGCCTAATGCATAGACAGGTTACAGGGGCGGCTGCAGAGTGTTAGAAATTAAATAACAAGCTCTACAGTTATGATCAAATAATTATGAAAAAATTCAACCATACTCAAAAATAAATTTTGAACACATCGGATTTGTCCATTTTTTCTTTGGTCGGTTATTGCTTCGGAAAAAAATGATAACTTTGGAACTTGATGATGAACTTTACTGCATTGAAATAAGTAATATCCATTTTTCATGACAGCGCGGTATTAATTTTACTATTCTGAACACTGTGGTGAAATTTGATATTGTTTGAACCATAACTATGGTCATAATCGTTAAATTACATCAGTAAAAGTTACACAAAACGGCTCAGAAGTAGGCCCAAAATGGGATTTGATGGCTGCACAGAGTTCCGCGTCTGTGCGTTAGGATCGCATGTACGAAAGCCGATAACGGCAGCTTTGACGTCATCACAGTCTGATATCGCCATCGTGAGGTAGGGCCTACCCCGTCAAACGCAAATGTCGAGCCCTACCAGGGGTATAGTAGTATCTATGCCTACCAGTGACCCTTACCAGTGAAACTTACTTTGTTTTTATGTTCATATAATTTTCGTAACATGACGACAGTAACCATAGCAAATTTAATAAAAAGCATTGTATCTTGGGAACTAGGTACAGATTGTAAACAAAATAAACAAAAGAAGGTAGCTTTTGTTTCTAGAAAATCTGTTTTGAAAAGCACTGCATCCACCGCTTGCTTGATGTATCATGAGAAATTAACTATAAGTAATTATGTTGACATTATTTTATTATCGCATGATATTATGTAGTGAAGAATAAATAAGGTGACCACCGGTTTGACCGGTACCGGTGTCCCAAGAAACTAATAAAAATTACGTTTTTGTACCGGTTTGCAATTTTAGTGAGAAAGTGACCTGGTATTTTCTTAACTATACCGTGCATGGAAAGATTATGTTTTATAAAAATATGCTCCTCTGATAATACTTATTGTAAAAACAATGAAATAGTTCTTCCACTTCCAAGAAGATAATTCATTTTCTCTAGGGGTTTGCGAGTATTATTAATGATTTTGGTGGAGGTGCCGGGGTCGCGCACGTGTGTGAAAACGTAAAAATCGTTAGGCCTATACATTTTGACGCTACCTTACAAATACTGATAACTTACCATAATAGAAATAATATAAGTCTTATGATACAAATTTATATTCATTTAGGAAGTTTTGAACTTTTTCGGGGAACAAAATATAATAAAAATATGTCACTATAGTGTTTGTGCACAAACGCAAAAATGTGACTTTTTATCAATTTTACTTTGATATTCAATGCCAATTTACGAGAACGTTTGAAAACATATTGTTGGTTTATCAGTCTTAAAAACATGCTGTCACATGTGTTATAATACTTCAATGCACAGATAATTATACGAAGTCGCCGAGATAGTGCATGACATGCATTTGTTCGGCTGCGCGTCTTATTTACTTCCGCTGTCGCGACGAGCACATTGTGAGATATATAAGCGCCAAACCGCTCATACTTTACCATTCGGCCATGTAGGTATCAACAAATGTCTTGGTGATTTAGCTGTGTAAGTTTTTATAAATGCTATGTTATATTTCAGGTCAATTGAACATTTCGTTACAGCTTTTGTCAATCGACAGCAAATGCAGGAACAAAGCTGCATCGCAGTCTTGCATCAAAAAATATAATAATTTCTTTAAAACAGAGCGGCTTCATTGATGGAATTTTTAAAACTGAATAGTGTGGCCAACACTGTAAATACAATTTGGAATTTAAAGTCCGTCTGGTTGTATGCTACTGTAGCAGTACACAACGTTTATTGTTGTTTGTTCCGTGCTTAGAGATAATTTGCGTGTTTGTTATCCCACACATAACAAAAACTTGTAAAAATACAGCCAAACCTTACACACTCAAAGAAATGAGATCTAAAAAAATCACCTCAAATCTGCTTGCTGTATATAAGGTGCCTGAGTGTATAGCGCACCGCGGCTTGGCTGCGGCGCCCTAACTGGCACCTAGATATGATTCAAGATAATATTCTTTTTATAGCACTATGACTGGATCGTATTATATACCCCTAATAGTATTCACCAAATTCGATTCCATATTATTGTTATAACATGATCGAACATTAATTTCATGGAGTAGATGATATAACTTTCTTAATGCATTACCAAAATGGGTAAACTGTGTTTCAAGATCTATGTTTATACGAATTGTAGCTATGGATGACGAACCAAAAAGGAAGTGTCCTAAACTCAAGAAAGTAATCGATCAGACACTGTCTATTTTGTGACGGCAAATTGTTAGACATTGAGTCAGTTATCGACCTGTACCAAAAAGACGTGTTTTTACTCGTATCTGTTACCGTATGAAGATACATATTGAAAACTTAATGTGAAATTCCACTATTCTTGCCGTTGAGCTGTTGATCAATTATCTTGTGCTATTGAAAAAACAAAATACACCCAATAGTAAAACCCCCAGTAAAACCGATATAGTCTACAAGAGCTGGTAAGTGTCGGTGAAACTTTATAAAAAGTGTCTAAGGTCGAAGAGACTGTTCAAGAAAACAATAATGACGAAGAACCATGTACGTGGACATCAAACCTTCCGAGAGAATGTTTGTGCACCAAGCTGCTATACTATATTCATTATTGTGAGGTTTAAACCTAATAGCAATGAGCAAAACTAATGAACAAAACTAACTAATTGATAATAACAATCAGGTATAGGCCAACATAGTATTAATAAAATTACCCTTTCAATTAAAATTTTAATATTTCACGTGTTTTGGTAACATCACAAATATTTTTGGTAGTTTAATACCCCCCAAATAAAAAAAATTGTAAAAAAAAAAACGGTAGCCAAGTTTCTCGTTCAAAAGTTTCGGCTGTGAATGCTGTGGGATATAGAAGTTGAGCCAAGCATTTCATTCTTTCTCCCTAGTTTCGCATAGAAAAGAAGTAAGATCATTTCGCCTGTTGACAAAGCGCTAAGCCAACCATTTACCATCATATTTAAGTTTATCAATCCTTGAGTTACAAAGAGACCATCGACGGACGCGTCGGGTATGGGTATGAGGCAGCTGCTAAGGGTTGTCGCGTGTAGTCGTAAAATAGACCATCCTAGAAGCTGAGGGTTTTTTACCTGCTGTATTCTCTTCCTGTTCTATTGTTCTATTTATTTGTTGATATTTTTGTTCAATTACAAATATCTAATAACGTTGATAAAATATTAAGCGTGAGTCTTGAATTTCATTTTTGGGACGAAATTCTACGATAAAAACTGACTTGAGTTACGGATAATGCTTCTATAATATATTTTGATAGTATCATTTAATAATATAATAATATTTATATATTTCAGTCAGTTTTGATTGTAGACACTAGGGAAAAAAACGCATTTCATAACTCAAGCTATACATTTGAACCACGTTATTAAATACATGCAATTTTAAAAAAAAATATTTCGCTGAATACATTATTTTCATCACAATAGATTTGAAATGTGTGGAGGCAGGTAGAAAAAACCCATGTTCGCTCCCAAGTTCGGTCACGCCAAATAAGGTGGAAAGGGAAAAATGCAGACAATAGACGGGACGACCGATCCCGGTCTCGTCCGCCGATGGTCACTTTGTATCTCAAGGATAGATAAACTTTAGTTAGCCACCACCCAGCAAGCCGGAAGTTTTTCGTCGATTTTACGCAATATTTTACACAGAACTGGTTATCGGATCGGGCTGATTTTTTTTGTAGATCATGAACCACATATTCAGGTCATATACCGCGTTTTAAAGACTTTAAATTTTTCGGGGCGGCGTGTGCAGATAGCTGAAAACCCCCCAACTCGGGTGGGAGTAAACAGGGTCGAGTATCCATCGCCTAGCTTGGCTGCGGGCGAACGACCGTCGCCCTAGATTACGTTCCGGTAGAAGCCATACAAGAATGTCATGCACACTTTAACATACCTACGTGCTACATAATAAATTAATATTTGACGTGACATGTGTCAGAAAAAATTTTAAGTAATTGATTCAAATTATTACATATTTAAATGATGTTAGAAGTTTTATTGCCAATTTGTCTGTTACATGTGTTCGGTTTGGCCCCCGGACCTCACAGTGAATAGTAGTACTCTGCGCGACAGCGGAAGTAAATAAGACGCGCGGCCGAACAAACGCATGTCATGCACTATCTCAGCGACTTCGTATAACTATCTGTGCATTGTAGTATTATAATACATGTGACAGCATGTTTTTAGACTGATAAACCAACAATATGTTTTCAAACGTTTTCGTAAATTGGCATTGAATATCAAAGTAAAATTGATAAAAGTCACATTTTTGCGTTTTAGGCCAATTTAAATACTCTAAACTATTTTTAATGGGTAAATGTGGGTATTCACTGGAACGGTCGATTCGTCTTCTAAATAATCGTACAAAGTTATTGATTTAGAACAAGGATCAAAAGGGTGAAACGTCATGCGGAAGCGTCGCGGCGCGCTCAAAACGCCAAAACGGCATGTGGAACAAGGCGGATTCTTTTCGAATACGGTTTATGGTATGTATTTTGAATTAGGCTTTCTAAAAAGTATAATGTCATCTTGTTCTACCGCCGGTAGGGGTCCAACTTTCATAACTTGCCGATTGCCGCTGCACGGATGCGAGAAAGCCTTCGCCATTAGAGTAATTTGCACTGGAAAGTTATAAAAATTGTTTCCGTCACAAATTATAAGTGAACAACAATAATGGGAAAGAGTAACAAAAAGTAAAAAAGTTTTCCTAGACGGGGCTCGAACCGACGTCCTCTCGCATGCAAAACAAGAGCTCTAACCACTCGGCCAACAATGACCACGGTAAGCGTGCGGTCTAGAGCGATATTTATACAGATGCACGATAACTTGCGATAAGCGTAAAAAATTGTCACCCCTTTTAATAGTTTAAAACGTTCTGTCGATATTTCTAGAGTGTAATTTACGTCTCTTTTCACAAGATGTGCATTATAATTATTTATTTTGTCATTAAAAACTTCGGATGTGGCAGTCAGTCGCATGAAATCATCCAACTCGCCACCAAATAATATCTCGTGGTTTGAAACGTGGCTGGTAATGCGGGTAGCCTAGGACCCAAGGGGAGAAGACGCAACTGTATTGACAGAGCTACCGATAGCGGACGATTTATCTTAGGCAGTCGCCGCAAAATTTGAAAGCGCTCGGCCCTGCTTCCGACTCTTAATCCCCAAGGACCACCAAAACATTATGTACCATCCCTGTTGAAGGGTTATGTCATGAACAAAAACGGTTACAATCCGACGTTTGTTTTTATCGTGAGACGTGGCACACGCACAGAAAATTGATTCATATAGAGAATCCTTGCTCTCTCACGGAAGAGGATGACTTAAAACACGAATTGATATATTTAAAAAAAAAATGAAAAGAATAATCTTCTCATCTTTTTTATTTAATTTAATGACCATAACTATGTGAACCACTGCACAAGAGTGATAATTGCAAGTAGCAAACCCCTGCAAAGATCAAAGAATACAACAATAGCCGTGTAATAATTTACCTGTGGTGACAGAGTAAGCACAATAGAGTCGTGGTTTTAATAAGACGGCGTCGTGATGTATGGGGGAGGAGTTTAATTACCGAAAGCTGGCCAGGTCATCTGTCAGACAAGACACAAGCACGTGACCACATGGACACGTGGACACGTGTGTGGCCCAAGTCACGCGCGTGACTGCACGTGACGTAGGGAATGTACGTGCACTTGCATGGGTTACAATCAAGAAGCGATGATCAAAAGAGTTAACGTTACGTGTTTTAAATGATATTTTTTGTGGATTTGGTGGAGGTGCCGGTCCAGACAATTTGTATTTGCATTTGCATTTGCAATTTGTAAAAAATTTGTAAACGCCCACAAACCGCTATGTAATGTTTTTACTCTTGTGTATTTAAACGCAATATCAACACTGCATTTGTAAGAAATGAAGCTTTAAATATTTTTCAAATGTTTGTGTTATAAATCTAGTCAAATATTTAATTATTTAATTTTTTGTGCGTAAAAACAGTGAAAATTTAAATGAATCATATAAACATATAATTTCCCCTTCTATTAAAAGTACATACAAACATCTTGGAGAAAACCGAGCGCTCAACGGTATTTGAATCACTAGTTTGGAACAAACTTTACTTTCTTAACGCGGGTCTAACAAGTCTCATTAAGATCATCGCGCAAAATGCAACACACGCCACACGAGCCACTTGCATGGGTTATAATCAAGAAGCGATGATCAAAAGAGTTAAAGTTACGTGTTTGAAATTATATTTTTTGTGGATTTGGTGGAGGTGCCGGTCCAGACAATTTGTATTTGTATTTTGCATTTGCAATTTGCAAATGGAACTTGACTGGTACTTCCCAGTGTAGATGATTCTGAATACATTTAACCAATGATTAGAATAATTGCTTAGTTATATAACAAATCTAAAAAAGTTTAAAAAAAATATATATTTGATGACGAAATACGGAAATCTCCGGTCGAACGGTTTCTTTCTAGATTGTTTTTTCCAACCTGTTGGAGTGTTTCTCGAGTAATTAAATCGACACACGAGAACACAGTGTATTCCTGAAGAATCTTATCTTGTCACACCCGTCTGGGTAAAAGTTTCAACTTGTTCAAGTCCTCGCAATAAAGACACTCACTATACGGTAACATCAAGCTAGCCACCTCATTGGTTCAGCCCTTGTTGCCTTGCTCATAACACTGCCCTTTGGTTTACTTAATAACACATTCTCTAACGAACCTACACCTTTCCACTCACTAACGAACTAACAGTAGAGAGTCAACTGTACAGACACCCACAAAGCATTATAGAAGTTCCAGATGATGATGTCATAGCCGCATCAAGACACTTGGCGGGGCACGTAAACAAAGTTATTTTATTTGGTTGGTTTCTTAATGCTGCGTTGTGTTCGTCTGTGAAAATTTATCAACTATGGGATACAATATTAATTGATATCCTGTTCGCTAGAAAAAATAAACGAAGAATAATGAGTTTCAGCAATAAGATGAAAGAGATGGGACCAAAAGAAAGTGAAAAGGCTTAGCGACCTGGCCATTGACACATAAGAAAAAGGATTCCTAAAAAGAGAAAAAAAAGAAGAAAAGAAAAAAGAAGGAAAAAATAAAAAATAAAGATTATCAAAATGGTATTGGAAGAACCTATGATGTATGGCCTACGTATCGTATGCTTTTTTTATCGAGCAGGCGACTTTTACTCAGTTCATACTCGCATATCCCGACGCGAAGGAACATCAATGCGATCTAGCGGATAAAGAGGTAAGCTTATCGTTTGCGTTTGTTTTAGTTACCAGCATAAACACCAGCAGCACTGTAGCTAGCATAGATATCTTAACACCTATAGTAGGCTAGATGCGCAGTCTCCAATACCTCCGCACAGGCGCGAGTGTACCAAATTGAAGCGTCAATCCCACCCATTCAAGATGGCGGTTTGGCGTTTTAATTTATGCTTTTTTAATGCAATAAAGTACTTTACTGGATTGTTTGATATGGTTTTACCTTGTGCAGCATGGTATTGAACAAACAGAAACAATGCAAAGTAATTGCATACGGGAATTTAGTAATCATTTGGTGTTAAGTCTAATAATATGCTCACCTGCCAAACTGGCGGCCATCTTTAAAAATATTTTTTCGATTAATCGCTCCCATCTAATTAACATGCAAACTCACCCATTCAAGATGGCTTCCAATTGTCCCGGAAGTGGACCGCTGACTGCTAGTCTAGCCAATTATATGGGATGTCTATGGTAGCTAGAAAAGACCGCGGCCTTCTAGAGTATTGTCTTCTTTTTTAACTTAATTTCTACTAGATAATTATTATATTTTATGGAGCTTCTGACTCACCCAGCACGTAGGGTGTCCCCAAGATGGCGGGCACTGTGAACCCCACGCCGAAGCGAACCACGGCCCAGGTGATGTAGTCCTGCGGGAAGGCGGTGGCGATACCGAACACGCTCTCAATGAACAGGTAGATGAAGAACGCCGGACGACGCCCGATGCTGCAACAGAGAAGGGGGACGTTAAGAAGAATAAATACATATAGAATTTAGAGTCTACCCACTCAGTCACATCATTGACTTTCAGTGGTAAAGCGAACCCAAATCAACTCAAACTTGGCCAATCAATATCAGTAGTTAAATCAGAAGAACTGATAGGTCAATATTCACTCGCGGATTGCACCATAATCAACATGGCTTGTTTGGTTCAACTTTATAAAATTTATTATGTGCATTGTTGCTAAAAGTGCTCAAAAGATAAGAGTTTAAATTAAAACTTTCTTATTGATGGATGTAAAACCATTGAAGAAGTTGAACAACTGTTACCCGAAGAGGGAATTAAATGACATCAGCCTTCCACTTGCACAAAGTGTCTGATTTTGTTTGATGTTTGATTTCGTTTGAATCCCGCGTAAGTCATGGGTTGTTGACTTATTGAGATTGTCGACCACCCTCATCTATCACCACTCGTTGTTTCGAATGCCAATATTGCAGGAATAGAGAAGTAAACAATGAAACATTACAAAATCGTATCAAATGGTGGAGGTGCCGGGTCCGACTTTGTAATGAACTATTAAGGATTATTTAAGTCATGATTGCTTTTACAATTGTTGGAACTCTCGAACCCATGCACGAAGGTCGTACTTATTTCAATCATACTCATTTTGAACTTAATCTTTGAAGTCGTCTAGTGATAAGTATGATAGAAAATACAAATTATCATAAGAGTGAATTTAAAATCTTATTTAATTATGCGTGAATCCACATGTTATTATAATTGCCGACTTTATGAAGTAAATTAATGTGAGATAACATCAAATTTTATGGAAAGGTTTGTAATCACATTATTTTCTATAAAGTAACGCAATCTTCAAAGCTCCTACGCCTTGCACGCACGTCTCGTGAGGGAATAATATCCTAATGGGTTTCTTTAGGGTTATGGGTAGCAGAAGTGTTATGCTGAAAGTATTTGTAGCGCATTGACTATATGTCATGTGCACTGAATCGTGGGAGAGTATTTCTTTCATGTCCAGCTTTCCCTTTCTCCCCCCTCCCCTACTCTCCCCCTTCTTGCCTTCTCTCTCGCTCGCTCCCCCCGCCCCCGCGAGCCCACGATTCTCATTTCACATTTCAAACGGCAAAATACGAGAATGCCATACCCAGGGACGGTAACCCTCAATATATCTCATAACCGACACGATGACAGATGAAGTCTTTTATATTTCAATCACATTTCTATGAAGAATTACATTCGTTTCAATTCAATTTAATATCAACTAATCCAAAGATTTGAAAAAACGTATTGCGTTTATATTTTTCGTGCTTTTTGATAGTGGTGTGCTGGTACCCAAAAATTCTGGTTGAAGTGGTTATTTGGGGGCCGATCAGACAGTCAAAAAAGGTCCTCGATTTCAGGTGAACTCTTATTCGACTGGTGACGGAGGGGGGGGGGGGGGGGGAAGGGGTAAATTATGAGCTTTTGTGTTTCTGAATCACTAGCCACAAGTCAGCAAACTCTCGATATATTGACTGCAACTAGTTTTTCAGTTGTAACCGTGGGGATGAACGGCAAAATGGATGTTCAACAGTCTTAAGTAGGGGGGTGGGGGAGTCACAGGAAAGCGTAAGGGGGAATTCCCTCATCCTTTCTAAATGCTTGCTCGATTATCGGGTTTTTGGATAAGAGAAGCGAAAACTTTAATTTCCCTTACCCTGAGAAAGATAGCTCGGGTGCTTTTTTGGTCTGTCTGTTCTCTCTCTATCGGGCAAACGGCATATGCGATCTAGATGAAATTTTCAGGGAACTCTTGAAATCTCTGAACTTAGATTTGCCAAGTTTTTTGGTGCAATCGAAGAAATATTTCTCATAGAAATCTTACTTTTAGGACAACGATTAATCAACCATAAAAGTTCATCCACCAACGCGACTGAAAAAAGCGTTCGCGAAGCGGCCTAGCAAAAATAATTTGGGTGGAATGGTGGAGGTGCCGGTCCCGGCGAATTAAACTCAATGCAGAGTAAAACAAAGTTTAGGAATCTATTGGATCTGAAGCCACGATCCGTCGGACGATGTGGAACAGAAATCACTGTGAGTTGTTCGTTTTATTTTCGTGTTCGATTTCTTGAATCGTAGATGGTAAAAGTTAGAGTGCAGGGAATTACGAAATATCTCAACATTTCGTATAATGGAGAAATAAGATGGAAATAATTTTGATATTCTTAGAACAAAAAGGTCACCGCAGCCACAGACTTAAAGGAATAAACCACCATGGAACGTTCTATTATTTCAAAAACAAAACATACGAACAAAACCTATTAAAAGAATGTAAGTTTAAGAACATAAATACAAACAACGGTAAAATGGTTGTGGGTAGAGGAATAACTACCTTAAAACAACAAAAGGGAGGAGTTGAGGGAAGGAGAGGCAAACACAGCAAAATTGAAAATAGGAGACAAAATCCCACGGTTTCATTTAAAAAATTGCGTATTAGCATTTCGTATCAAAATCCAATTTCATATCAAGGCACAAAAAATAAATACAATATTTTTATTTATTGAGAAATTTTAGCATAAGGTTAAAACTTGAAGTACGATCATTGCATAGTAAGGTATCATAATGAATTATAATTATAATTAAATTTAATTTTGAAAATAAATGTTATGTATTCATTACGTAATCCAAAACCAATACGAGTGGTTTATGAAAATTATAAATGGGTACTGAATAGTTCGAGCATTTAATATCAAACTTGTATTGATGGTTGAATTAAAGTTACAAGGATTAAACTATATATTAAACGAGTCCACGCGAGCAACGAGTATTACTATTATTTGTTGTTTCATATTTTATTTAACCAAATCCAATAAATCCTTTGAAATGTTGGTGGTAAATCTGCAGAATTACACGTTTTCCATAAAATACATCGACACGATTGGCTAATCCACACGGTTTAAAGTGATGATTGTCCGCTCTAGCTGCATCCTGCGTCCGATATTAGTATTACATACAACGACCAGGCATCGAGCTGCCTTGATCACATGCACAAGTGCATCCATGTCATTCAAAACCCCCGTGCAACGCGAAACAAACAGTGAATGCGCTATTTTTATTCAAAGCTTCCCTTTAAAATCAGACATTCTGTGCAATGTTTATTTTTATCCCGTATTGAGTATCAGCATAGTTTGGAATGCGAAGATGTAGACTAAGCTGAATCTAAACCAGGTTTGACCTAAATACTAGAGCGTTTGTCAGAGAGATTGGATCTATTCTCTTTCAAAATACCGTAGAACAAAGTGCAATAAATTCATTAGTATTAAATACTTTATATAAAATAGATTTTGGAATTAAACGAGAGATTAACGAGTAAACTGGTTTAAGGTTGTTCTATGGGACTAATTAAAAGTTTCCTAAATATTAGTTTATCAGGACGTCGGACATGGTTTATTAATGATCATCTGACATTGACAATTTTCATTTATATTTTGGTTGAGCAGTAGAATACGCCCAATATAGACAAATATAATTAAAATTATGACTTATACCCCGGACATATTCCAGTTTATAATTTTTAGGTTGAAATGCTAATTTTATTTTCTATTTGTAACACATATTTTTGTCTACAAACGGACATACTTGGAAAACAATCGTTTATATCAATTTTTCTTCCCCGGGACAATGTTGGTATTTGTACCGGCGGAAGAAAAACTCGTACCGTACAAGATATTACCGAGAAAAAATCCGAGTATCTCAGTTTGTCGACAAGAGTATGTGTTACAAATAGAAACAAGAATTATCCTTCAAACACAAAAATTATGAGCAGGAATACGTCCGGGTTATACGTAAGAAATTTTACTATAATCGTCTATATAATTTATATTTATTTATATTTAAAGTGGGCCTGCCGCTCACCTCATTAATAAATAAAAAAATGTTTTGTCGGTGTCAGATGATCATTATTGATAGTATGTCCGTTATTTTGTTATACTTATTTTTTTTTTTAAAGGGAAATAAATTTCCAAATGGAAAATGTTTGGTCGGTGTTCCCTATTTAAAATATAGGTCTCTACTTGGACATTGTTTGTTATCCAATAGCGTAGACGCCGACACTGTTGGACCCTGACTTAAACACAGTTAGTTATGTAGCTGAGTGGGTAGACGTAAAACACAGATTTATTTATATATTTTTTTAAATTTGCTCGCTGTAAGCATTTCTGTTCCCGGGTGGGTATATACTCTGAATAAATATTTATTTAATCACAATTAATACACCTTTAACAGGACCCTGCCAAGGGGCATCTTTCCCCTCTACATGTGCCTAACTAGGAAAATGAAGTAATGAAAGTTAGGAGAAAATGTTATGAGAGGCTGTCGATGATTAATCTAAGCATTCGGTTTTTGCATGTGCCTATAGAAATATCTTTGAATAATCACTAGTCAGGATTGGTAATGTCGGGTATGGAACCTGATGATTTGCTTCGCGCGAGCTATCACTATAGGCAGAGAAGATAGGAAAGATCTCATGTAAACTAGACGTCGATTGGGAGGACGCATTTGGTTGTAGAAAGACTTTTTGAAACTATTTTTATATGAACGAACAATAGAATAGAAAAACAATAGAAGAGGTAACTCGAGATTGGAATATAGAAAGAATAATCAGCAACGTGGGTTGTTTTAGCTATGAATAAATAAACCTCAGTGGGAGAGACAAAACAATGAACATTTGTATGGAACAATTCCTGGGCTCTATTCATGATAACACAGATAAAGAAAAATACGGGAAAACACAAATATAAACAACTTTTGTTGATAGCTACATTGTTTTTGTGCCTGTGTTTATTTGCACACGAAATAAAATTGTTTGTATAAAAACAAAGTAAATTGCGTAACTCTTATGATCGACACGATATTACTTTTGTAAATATAAAAAATATAAATAAAAAATACGGAAACGTTGATAACTTATTTTTTTTAACCGGTCCGAGATTTCAACCCTTCCCGTTCAGTAGGTGTATTTACTTACTATAACGACTTGAAGATCGACTGCAACAACTTAGTGCAAAGACCCCCAGAGACAACATTCTATTTACTATTTAGTGGTACGCAATTGTGTTAGGCTATTGCGCCTCGCCTGGAGTCAAATTAATAATTGTCACGGTCTATCGACAAGCTGTAGTTAGGTTCGTAAATAGTTCGTTGCTTCAGGCTATTGTAATCACCCTAGGGTCAAAACATTAAAACCCCAAAGTCCATGAAAGCTGTCTGAATGAAAGAGTTTCTTTAATAACATAGCAAACATTTTTTTTACTATAGGTCATTTTATATATTTTTTGTCAGGCGGTACAAAACTAGGAAAAAGTCGTATTTGTACCGTTTGTCAAAATTTTTTGGACACTAACTGATATTTGAGAAATCTATTTTTAATAATGCTTAAGTGTAAACATCAGGTATTTAGAAACTTAATCCAGAAAACCGATTCTCAAAATGTAATTTTGAAGTAGATGTGCAGGCTACACTATTGTCAAAAATCTGCCTTGTAATGACCGATAGTAAGGTTATAAAGACCTTCTTTAACTCATTCAGTGGAATTGTCCACTTTAATGGACACCAACTTTCAAAATTTATATCGGGGTAAAGGATAGTTTTTTCAATTTGACCTTTTTTTCCGTGCATTAAAAATAGGTACATTTTTTCCTATCCCGATTGGTCAAAAATTGCCTTTTTTAGAGCAAATTGAAAATACACATCTGCAAAAATGGCTAAAAATGAAAAGAATATGGTTTGTCCCGGAAAAGTAATTTATTTGTAGTATTTCTAATATTTGAGTTACAAAAAATGTAAAATATGCAAAAAATTCAGAAAAAAATCTTGTTTTAGAAATGTACATCAAATTTATATCTTTACCTAAATTGAAACTGTAATTCAAAATCCAAAATTTCCCAAAATTCCTTAAAATACACGAAATAAAATATTTGAAAAACACTAAAAATATTAGAAAAAAATTAGCATTTTGAAATTGTTGCTTAAAATAACTTAATTTTGGCCAATTTAATTCTCCACTGAATGGGTTAATTCAGAAAACTTTTCACCCATGTTTCTTCGAGTTTCATATTGTCGGCCAGAGGTGGATACAATAGCTTGGTGGACAAAAACTTACACGGAGTGTGGATAGTTGGAAATTTACCCCACTGATATTTGAAATGTAGAAAAAGTTAGGCTTCTTTAGTAAGGATTGTCGGTGGCGAGGATTGAGCGGCGACCTCCCACGCTAGAGCGTCTTAGATGGCGCGAGACTCTTTATCAATCTGATTGATACTATCTCAACAGGTTTCTACTTCTAACAATACCAGTGAGGGTTGAGTGAAGTGCTCTGACAAAGTAATCCCGTGATTACGTCTTGTCATCAGCGTTTTGTTTCCACTGGGAGATACTCGGAAGATTTGAGAGCTTTTAATTCAACGCCAGATGATGTGAAATGAAGATAGTAAACAATACCAGACATTTGTATGATGGTGGATCATTACTTTGTTCCTGACAAAACTAGTGGCACGTTCATTCCTAGCTTAGAGCTGCGTTCTGCGAAATGTCTGATCAGTCGTCTGTCACTAAGCCTAGATCAATATGACAAAGATCAAAATGTTATCAGCATTGTGTCAATTATTATTTCCATAGATTAAACCACAACATTTATTTTCCTCTTATTTCAATATTACAATCTTTGTCTGCTATTATCTTTATTTTAGTAATTTATCAATCAAGAAATTAATGCATGCTCTTCCGTCTGATATCAGAGACGAATATTTATAAATAACTTATATGCTTTTAAAAATGCCACTACTTTGTATTGATCCATTTTTCAAATAATTAAACGAGGTAGCGAAGTGACCTGTGGAATCCATTCAAGAAAATTGAGTCTTCCGTGATTCTGTACGTCTGTACGTCGAAAATCAGCCCAGGTCTCCCACATTTTGGGTATAAGGGCGCCTTAGCCGACTAGACTAGGAAAACGTCAAAGTCATTGTTAGACGAGTGAGCGAGTCATGTGTTGAGTACCCGGGAACATTTGCATTTAAGTTTAATAATTATATTGGTTTAAATAATAGGGTTTTTAAGTTTAGTTGTTTTAAGGTCACGTCAACGGTAAGGCCATAATGCGCCACTCTAGCCTATGATAGGCTAGGCCTTAGGTAGGGGGAAGAAAGGGAATGTTACCGGGTACTCAACACATGGTTCACTCACTCGTCTAACAATGACTTTGGCGTTTTCCCAGTTGCATTTAATATCCTTTTAGAATTTGTTAGCAAAATTGTTGTGTTTAAATGCATTGTTGTTGTAATATTACTATTTCAAATATATATTTACTTAACTCTAGTTCATTGTTGTGTCTGCATCTACGTAATTAGATTTATTTAGTTGTCCTCCTTTGTAAATCAGTTTTTTAACTGAATAGGATAGACGTTAAATTAATAAATGAATAAATAAAAAATAACTGGAAAAAGGTCAAATTATTCCAAGTTATTTTTTGGGGAATTAAATGCATATCACAGTCCACTATGTTTTAAAAAAGTCAAATTCACTATATTATGTAACAAACAAATGATTCTAATAACAATGTTGTATGAGATTGGTAGAGAGGTGCCGGGTAGATCTAAAATAGTTTTAGCTCCATAAGAATAGCATTGTTGGTGGAGGTGCCGGGTAGAGCGAGAAAAGTTTTAGCTCCATAAGAATAGCATTGTTGGTGGAGGTGCCGGGTAGAGCGAGAAAAGTTTTAGCTCCATAAGAATAGCATTGTTGGTGGAGGTGCCGGGTAGAGCGAGAAAAGTTTTAGCTCCATAAGAATAGCATTGTTGGTGGAGGTGCCGGGTCCTTGTTTTTATTATTTATATTACGGGGAGAGAGGTATTATTTTTGTGGTATTTTTTGAAAGTTAGACGAGTGAGCGAGTCATGTGTTGAGTACCCAGGAACATTTGTATTTAAGTTTGATAATTATATTGGTATAAATAATAGGGCTTTTAAGTTTAATTGGTATAAAGGCGCGTCATCTGTAAGGCCATAATGCGCCACTCTGCTTATGATAGGCTAGGGAGGTCTTAGGTAGGGGGAAGAAAGGGAATGTTCCCGGGTACTCAATACATGGCTCACTCACTCGTCTAACAACGACTTTGGTGATTTTTTAGTAATGATAACGGTACAAAAACTAAATAATATCAAAACAGTCCAAACAATATTAATACTTAATAAAGTTTCATATTATGCTCGGTAACTTGTGTTATACTATTTATTTTACGAGGACGCCTTCTTTGTTACCGTAACTTGTAAGGAAACTGTATTTAACAGATGGATGAATACGGAGAATGAAAGACTAGCTTACAATTTTTTTAATCATAATTTCAAATGTATCTGTAATTTTCGTCAGACCAATAACTTTATGTCCAAAATTAATTATCTATAATTTGCATTAGGACTTCATTATTATGTACCCTAGTTGTTATTAATATTTTCCATACCATACAAAATGTTATGCATTGTACCTCCTTAAATGTTGGATGGAAGACAAGGTTTCACTTGCCTTAATCCCATTTTCAAATAAAGACCTCAATCAATCAATCAATCAATCAATCAATCAATCAATCAATCAATCAATCAATCAATCAATCAATCAATCAATCAATCAATATTTTAATAAATGTAATTTTTTATTACATCTACGTATTAAAACTATTATCTTGTGAAATTGTTGCTTGACAAAAAAACTATGCGTGTGATAAAAAGTGAAACGTGTCTTTGTAAAACCTAACATGATGGGTTAACCACTTTTTCCCGCGCTTTCAGTGTGTGTTGCTATTACCTAGCGTGTGATTAATGTTGGTTTGTCAGGTTGGCGCAAAACCTATGATTTATCACTGCGCTCGATCTTTTCTGTTAATGACAATATCTTCCTCGTCACATCTCATCTTGAACCTGTCTGCAACGTTGTAGTCACCTCGTAGCTATTAATTTGTCAACCTTAATACGTGGAACGCTTAAAACACACTGAGGGCAAAAAGTAACGTGTTTCAAAGTGGCGTGGTGATTTTTAACATGTCCCCTCATTACCTAGATGATTTACATACGGACCTTGGTCACATAAATAAAATACAATGAAATGGTTATAAATTATGATGGAAGACATACCACTAAAACATAACGTAGGCTGGTACAAGTGCTTATATTTTTTGGGACTTTTTAAACAAAAAGATTATTAAATTTATGTTATCCCCTGCTACCATTTTTCTGGAAAGCTGCTTGTTACGAATGACTTCATTTTTAAATTTCAAAATGACACGTTTAAAGAGTTGATTATCAATTTCTAATTGTAAAACATTGAAGTTATTATTAGAGTTTACGCGAATTCTTTCATTAAATCATAATTTTGATGCCCTATTCAATTTTTATAATACTAATATGAGAACAGTTAATTGTGATATTACTATCTAAGCTTCAACAAAAGTGTAAAGAATAGATATGTTATATAGACTTAAGTGTAATTGAATCTCGCTTAGGTCCCCAACTCTAGCTTACGTAAACATCTCGGGTAAGATATTGCTAACGACGAGCAGAAAGTGGCCCCAACCCCCCCCCCCCCCAACCCCCCCACGTATCGATTATTGTTCATCATTGGAAATCTCTTCCGCCACAACCCGGTAAATATTTCACAGCCCCTGACACATTTATGTCCCTCTAGATTCTAGAATCCACCCCCACATAAACTTAGCTCTCAGATACTTACCTATCTTGCAGATACCCGAAGATGTAGTTCCCAATAAGGCCGCCAGTTCCCAGTAAGATGAGCGCTAGTGTCGAATAGAAGTCTTTGTCGCAGACGAGATCCCACTGGAAAAATAAGAATTCAACTTTGTGAAAAATTTCAATATTTCCATAGAAAAGCAACCCAATATCCCCATGCATAGAAATAATGGCACAAGGCAAATTTTCAATATAGACGCCCTCCAAAAGTTTCAGGACGGCTTTGATATGTAAATACGTTTTGGACGTCATTTTCTATATTACTAAAAAAAGTTGATTTTTGGGTTTAGTTTTATTTACCAAGTTTCTCGGCTTTCAGACATACGGATATGCGATGGTTTGGTGGGGTTGAATTCAAAGAGATTGAGAGATGAAGAGAGAGGTCGGACATATCTGTATTTGACAAGTTCTTTGGAGGTTTTTATTTGTGAACGTATTCAAAGAGCCAGGGACAGTTTGTAAAAAGTAAAATGTAATTACATCGCTACGCGCAGTTTACATAGGATTGAGACGCAAGATTTTTGCCATTGTAGTTAAGGGATTCACAACTTATTGCATTTTTTCTTTGTTCAAACAGTCTGATATATAATTGAGTCTTACTCGTTTATGCTCCAAAGTTTTGAAAACGTTATTAAATTCTTCTCATTTATCTTGTATAACATTCACTTGGAATTGTCTGAATATTGTTGGCTTAAGATCCAAATAAATCTCATCTCTAATAGACCTATACATGTACATCGCATAATGAGACCATTTGTAGTTTAAAAACTCTTACTGAACCAGATTTTTAATACTTGGGCACATTCTCAAAAAAATCTTTCTGTTATATTTTAATGAACATGCCTACTTATTTCGAAGACTAAATATTGTTATTGATAATTGATAATTTAATATGCGTTGGCAAAGTATATTAACAAATTTATGATTAAGTTAATTATTAACAGTTGCCTCTTGGCTTGCAACACAAATTATTTCAATTTATACTACGTCATGGTTTGGCCATCAACAACAACAAAAGAGAAACATAATTGATAATACAGAATAAACTGAATTTTACAATAATTGACTGGCATACTAACATTCTCCTCTTAAAGAGTTATATTGAAACTCGGCATTGGACATAAAAGCATAATCAAAATTTTTAGTTTAATGCAATCGTCATAAGCAAAAACATAAGCATAATTGATTTGGCGGTCGAAAAACAAATTTGAGGATTTAAAATTGGATCATTATTTAATCGAACTTTTGAAAAGTCACTATTTCAATAGTTAACTTGTCAAAAGTTAGTTATCGGGTGCACAGTTTCTTCTCATTTGGGAATAATAAAAAATTATGTTCATTTCGCATGAAAATAATACCGTATGCACCGTTGACTCTATTGTGAAGCTGATTGCGCGTGTATTATTTATTTGTATAATTTAAAACTTTTGTTAAACTTTTTTTATTTTTCCATGTCCGATTATTTTTGTTTTTGTGGTGCGTATAGAACAAGCCATTGCACACGCGGACGCAGCCAATAGTTTCGTCCCACCGCATAGTTTAAACATTCCGTTTAACACATCTTTGGTTAATTCATTACGCAGCCTTCCAGTTTAATTGCTCCGCGTTGGTTGATAATTCAAACTGTGCGAAACAATTTTTTAATTAACGTTCCTCTCGCTCGTTGACAAGTTGATAAATATTCGTGACGTATCCTAATCGTCGCACTCGTCCGCGCTGGCTAAAACTTTCGCTCGCTAGGAACTCATTTAACATCGAGCCCCGATCTAAATGTGTTCCTCGATTACATGCCATTCTGGTGATGTTCCACTGTACAGTCATGACGATCTGCAATTATCAAGTTCGACCCCCCAGGACCGGATGTGTTGTATGCCCTAGGCAGCAATTAGATGAGGTTGACGGTTATTTCCTATGTTTTCATGTATTTTGTAGTTTCTATCACCCTTACTAATGTATTTATTATAAAATCCCCAACACATTCATTTAGTTTAATGTGTAAAGAGGATGGCACAAAAAGAGCAAAGCTGCAAACACACTTGGTGACTGCCAACCTTATAACAATGAATAATATATTAAAAATAAGAGTAAAAAAAAATCATGAACATTATAAGAATCATTAGCATAACTATCACATTTCGAAAATAAGTATGTGTGCATTTGGGCGGATTAAAAATAGTATACACATGAACCAGTAATAAGTAGCACGATTTAAAAACAAAATGTGCTTAGGGCAGATTGGAAAATGTCTTAAGAAAGAATCTCCCCTAAAAGGGAATAGGACACACTTGGCAGTTAGCAAATAGCTAATCGCTCGGCCAAGAAGCTTTCGACGTATGTGAAATTTTGCAAAATTGCCAATTAAGCATACATAAACATCACTACATTCATAGACATCCCAATAGTCATATATTTTCCCAATTATGTCTTAATAAACCAGAAAAAAATCACGAATATAATAAATTTTTGACCTTTTAACAAAATCGAAATTCGATTAAACCAATTTATTTTTTAAACATTATTTTAATTTTAGAAATGTGTTACTGTAGAGCCCTATATTTCCACTTTCGAGATATATGTTCAAATTTTCAGACATTTGTGGTGTCAGTCAGCTGAGCGAACAGCAATTTGTTAAAACGCATGTCCTATACTCTCCTAACTCCCAAGGAAGAGCATTCAAATAACACTAAGTGCCGTCATACCGTTGCTGTATTTTCGTAAGATAAACACGTCGCCTGTCAATAAAGCGACTCCTCGTTGGTTGGGCGGTGTCAATAACTGGTGCCGCCAACAGACGATAAAAACATCGCGTTCTAATTTAAAATTCATTCCAAACCTCAGACTTAGAGGAAATTAAGCTTGAGATTGTTGAGTCGTGAAAATAATTAAAACGCAGAGGAAAAATATGAAGGAATTAAAAAGATGATTAGTGCGAAGGTAGAGACAAAGCGAATCCATCTTTCAAACACACTCTGCCCCCCCCCCCACTTAACACCCCCCCCCCAGACTTAAACACCCAACACTCAAAGCTCTAGGCTCGCGGACTAAACCGACGAACATCACCATCTACACGACGAGCAAATCGTGAATTGTCTCAGTAAAACAACCATTAAAACTATTCTTCAAAGACAAATTCTCATTCTTGCATTACACATTTATTATTCCTTACAGTAAAGTTTAGTAAACATCTCTCCCATTGTAAAACCGTTAGAAATTGTACTTCTCTGTTTTCACTTTTTTAGACAAATTTTGAAGTCTTTGTTTCATAAATGAACTAATTATCAATTTAAATAAAATTCTAACAAAGTTTATGAACTAGAGATATAAAACGAATTATAAATTAAAGCACATTTCTTAGTATAAGCATAATAAAACGTAAATTAATGTTGATTACTGCATACAACTCGTACAAAATTGCTGCTTATTAAATAGCCCACAAATAAACTCAGTTGGTTAATATTGTAGGCTCTTAATCACCAGATGTACTTTTCATGAGAACAAAATAGTAATTAAAAATGGTAGAATAATTGTTTTTTAATTACTGGCAACAGGAGCTTAACTCTCGGGTTTAAAGGGGATGTACGCTTCTGATGTGAGTAATACTCCGGCGCACGTAATCCACATTGACAGCCACGCTTAGGTGGACTAATGCTGCGTAATGCTCGCGTAATACGGTTCAATAAATATCGACTCACATCAATTCTAATTGAGCAGAGAAAAATCCAAACAAAAACAAATGGTTGTTTTGTTATTAGGGCGGGGGAAATTTATAGGGAAATTAGCAGACGCGCCGTCTATTTCCATATTCATTACGGGTTTACCTCACGTTTTGTTAAAATAAATGCATACAGAAAAAAATCTATGCAGACTTCAGTTGCATGTTTGAAATAAAATCGTGCATTCATGATTGTAGTGGTTGGAGTATTTTATACAATTACGTCGGGCGTATGTACTTTATTGCAGTTAGCTTTATTAGGGAAACTATGTGACATCTGTGATGTGAATGTGTATTCAGGGTAGAATTGCTGCAGCGATTCATGTCATAATAAGCAATCTATTGCACGTTTCCTACAATGTTCATTTGCATATTATATTTTATTTTCATTCTTTGCAGCGAGTGTACAACCCATTCTAAACACGTACTTATTTTTAGAAATAATTAAAAAGCTGACTGTCAAGAATAAAAAGGCCTATGTGAAATCTGGACAGATCTGAAAAAGTCAGTTATGATGGAAAGATTTAAAACTTAAAATCTTATTCAATTAAAACAAACGGTCGTATAGTAGAGGACAATTAAGTCAATCTAGGTTTACAAAAATTAACACAAAAAGATAAATAGTAATTTCACGATAATGCTTTTTGTTGCTTAACCACTCTATTTTTGCAATATTGCTATTCAAAACGATGAGAGGTGATAGATGCGGGTGGAGTCAAATACAAAATTACAATTACAATTACAAAGAGAAAGTCAATACAAGAATGTGTCGCCGTCAGCTTTAAATTTAATGTCCCCAGTGAAAATGATAATGTGACTGAGTGGTTCGACTCTAAATTCGATTTTATTTATTATTTATTTATAACCGTTTCATTGTGAGAGCGAGAATGTTGTTTTAAATGTGTTCGTTATATTGAATTGTTCCTTGAACGTGATCGGTGGATGAGAGCTTTAAGAACACACTAAAACTCAATCCCCATAATTAACAACCGCTCACGCAGGACAACCCTTTTACCAGGACGGAACCTTAATACTACGCAATATCAACCAGTCATTGCCCCCCTCGATCCCAAAGCTTCCAAGTGAAATTCAATATATTGCAAAGAGACAAAAGAAATCGGTAAATATATTGTTTTCCATCGAGCTTCATTGGTCTCTACAACTCGCAATTTTCCCAGCCATCTGATTGCTTCTCGAAGCCAAATCGAGGAATTATAGATTTCAGATTTACTTACTCAATAAACTTAATACGCACCATTGATTTGATGGGGTTGTAAGTCAGACTACATTTCTAGTCCCATTCCCGGTGTCTTTTATCTTATGCGCGATGCTAGTTTCATGGGGTTATAGGTTATGGCCAGAGATATAAAGTCCTAAACATGGACCTGGAAAGACGCCAAGAAGTAGACGGTCATTTAAAACTCTATGCTCTCCCTAACGTAAATCTAAAGATATATATTTTACATAGATGCTTAGCATAACTTGTTTCCGTGCATTAAACTATATCTTAGTTTTGGTTTAACGTTAGTTATAATAGTTAGACAAGCAAGTTGACGGTAGTACCCACAAAATGGAGCAAATATATTTAAAACAACATATCGTAGAAGAATAAAATAAATAATACGTTTGCTACCTACTTTCAAATCTCGTTGTTAGTGGTGGTGACGAGTATAAAGAGGGGTAAAAAATGAATTTTTTTCTTTGCTTAAGCCATTACACTAATTGTGGAGATGCCAAGAAAGTTTGATTACTCCCAGATTTCCTGTTCTTCATTTTTGGAAAACGTCATATTAGTTTGAGTGGGATCGTCAAATATACATCATTTCTTTCCTTTAAGTTTTTTTATGTTTTTTCCGTCTTTTTTTCTTTTCTTTTTTCCCTTTATTTGGTTCATTAATTAATTGCATTTAATTTCCTTTTTGAATTTGTTGGATGAGCGTAGCGAGCGTAGCGAGCGAAGCGAAGATTCTATTTCACTACACTGGAGAAAAAAATCCGGAATGTTTTTTTTTTTCTTTCTTTCTTTTTTTTTGTATTTTTGTGTGTCTGTGAACACGATTCCGGCTAAACCAATACTCCAATTGCGATGAAATTTTATGGAGGTCTATGAAATCTCTGAACGAAGAACTGCACGGGGGGAAAATTGATCGAAAAATTATTTCTTATGAAAATCGCAATTTTAAGATTTTTTTCGATTTTTAACAAAATTCTTCGATTTATAACACCTGCATGCTTTGTCCGATTGTAATAATTTTTTCACACAACCTTTATTTTATGAATTGATATATCCGTGTGAATTTTGAGCGTTACGAAATATAAATTTCTTTAAAAAATCGCAATTTTTGGAATTTTTTTTATTTTCAAATTTCTTTGGCTTATAGCACCTACATGCTTTATCCGATCGTAATGATTTTTTCACAGAACCTTAATTTCATGAATTTATATATTCGTGTGAAATCTGAGCGCAATCGAAAAATTATTTGTTATGAAAATCGAAATTTTACGATTTTTTCTTTTTTTAAATTACGAATAATTTAAAAAATTAAAATGAAAGTTTATTTTTTATTTAATTTAAATTAATTTTAAAAAAATCAACTAAGTAATGATTTTTTCACAGTACAACAGAAAATCCGCATAACACTTAACAACTCAATGCACCAATTACGCTCATCCAACAACGCGGCGGGACTTAAGCGTTTTCCTAGTTACCAAAATTATTGTTTTGATACATTGTTGTTTAGTATTAAAAATATTTTCTTTCCTGAAGTACATTGTTGTGTCTGCATCTGTGTAATTATATTTATTTAGTTGTCCTCCTTTGTAAATCAGTTTTTTAACTGAATACTAAAGACGTTAAATGAATAAAAATTAAATAAATAAAGACAAAAATATTAACATTTTTGGAGGGCCCCTGACCCCCAATGTCAACAAAAATATAATTCAATCAGAGGTCATCTTCGGTTTTGACACGCGTGCATACGAACAGAAAGGCAACGCGCTTCGCTCCCTAATATTTGTGTTTGTTACTCGTGCTTGCAATAAACCTTGTCTTGTCCTCGCGTATCCTCCCCAGTGGAATGATATGTGAACTAATACTATTATTGCTCACACCCCGAGGAAGTAGTTGCACTAATTAAGACACAAGATTGTGAAATGCAAATTCGATTCTGTATTAATCAACCAACAGTATCTTGGAACTCGGTTAAATATTTCACTAAACCAATGCTACTCTAAAAGAGAAACTTGGTTGTTATGTATTTGATGTAAAATGCCTTATCTTGCATAGCAAGTAAATTCTCGGAATCCTTGAAACTCGAGGATGTGTGAAGAATTAAATATTAAAGATAACTAAAACTATGCGTAATTAATATTCTTTACAGAACAATCGCTAAAAATAATAATCATATCGGCACAAATGAATAATTAGATTGTTAAAGCAGATTTTTTAAATGTAAATGTATTGATGTGTTTACATTGCATTGGAAACGAGCAATGTAAGCATAATATAAACGTCAAGATTTGCATAGATAAATATTTTTCCCTATTGTATATGAATTGTAATGTGAACAATTCTCTATTTGTATAAATAAATGTAAGGGGGAAAATTTCCCCATTGCCCATTCCCCCACCCCTCCCCTTTCCGACGCGCATACTCGATTTTCGTGTTTAAAAAATAATTTGTGTGGAATGGTGGAGCTGCCGCTCCAGATAAATTTAATTTATAGCTTGTATACAAAATGCCATTCAATTATAATCCAGACAATTCTAGAAAATAGATTGGGAGAAAATCAAGATTATTCACAAATAAAATTCAATATCCATGCAGTACGTAGGCCCTACCTATACAATGGCCGTCTTTTCAATGCCCGACTCTGAAAACCTCCTAGTATAAACTAAACAATTAATCTGGGACTTTGACGTCGAAAAGAAAAAAAAACGAGAAAGATTAAGAAAACTTTCTTTGAGCTAGATATAAGGCTGAACGAATTTACTTTTTATTAAGAAAGTGTTAAATTAAAAACGTATTTAAATATGAGTGCTAGAAGAAACACTTATGTTGTTAGTTGTCTCTCTTGTAATCAAAGGTAATGAGATTAAATCATTATGAACAGTGAACATTGGTTTATTTATTTGCTAGTGGACATGGTTGAAAAACTAATTAGGAAAATAATTGGGTTGGCGACATTTTAATTAACTAAAATTCAACACAAAATTACAAAGAGAAAGGAAACATCTGGTTATTTCTACGAAATACGTTTCAAAACAACTAATTCACTTCACTTTCACAGACTCTTCGTATGCTGGCAAAATAATTAACTAGTACCAGAATCATATTCTGTTCGTGTTTCAAAACAATGTGTGATAATTAAACCAAAATAAAACTTTTTTTTAAATTGCAAAGAAATAAAGTGAGTAAAACATACGATTTACCCTTGATGTATTTGTACAATTTTGACTTTATGTCAATGCTTGTAATTACTGTTTTTTTATCATTGTATAATTACTTTTGTGGGCCCACTTTTTTATTTAAAAACACATTCAAAGGCAATTTATTAAACTGATGCACGTTTAAACTTAATTGAAGTCATACTGCCGACAAATCGACCGTTTAACCGTGTAAATGTGTTTGCTACTCACTATGTTGAGATTGCACCTTATTACCTTTATTATTCTTTTTAATGTTTTACAATCACGGTCATCCATCAAAACCTTCCTAACATACAGAACATTACGATTACCAACAACTCAACAGAAAAGTACAGCGAAAGCGAATGAAATAACCAATTAAGCCTCCGATTTACACAGATCACAGTTGCCTGCATTAATTAGACGAGAACAGAACTCAATTCTAAACCCATCTCTGACCCCTGAAGCTATTGCTTCAATTTGTCCCTAGAAGCAAAGATAATTGTTAATAATTGGTGGTTGCATTTCATCACACCGAATACCAGACCCCAACGTGTGGCGAGAATAACCCATCCATATCGGATTACGTACAATTTCAATTACACATATTCTGTTAATGATATTTCACACGATGACTCTGATGAAATCAACATTGCCGGCTCGAATGTGAAATATAGCCGGACTTAATTAAAGCCTAATTACAATTTAACTGGGTTAATTAAAATGAGGATGATATTACTAAATAATATCATATGAACGGTGCTTAAAAGTTTCTACGTGGAGGGTGAAATTTAATTAATTTATCTAACTGGGTGTGTAGCATCATTTTAAGGGTCAGTTTTTTATTTAATGACGTCTCATTAAAAATGTTTTGAATGAGTTACATTAATATTTAACATGACTTTGAGAATTCGCGCTCTCAAACTTATTAACGCTATTAATATTCAAGAGATGGACGAGTAGTTTCATCTTGCAAATTAAATATATGCGCATAACATACTACGCGAGGTTTTTTTTAACACGACTGGGTAACGTTTATGATTTAAAAGGTTCAGTTTAACTACAGGTAGTGTTGCAACGAAAAGATCTTTCTGTTTGGTTGTATTTTTACAAGTTTTTTTTATGATGTGTGAAAAATGTATGAATGAATAATATGTGAATATAGTTTCTATTTATTTTAGTCAATATAAGTTATAGCTTTTCGGCAGCCTAATGAAACATATAATACATATTGTATTGTATTGACACATTGTGATTATATTTCTTCGATTTAGTATCATTGCCCCTCTTCATTCCCAGTTCAAGTCTTTACTTGATGAATATTCATTGCTTGAAATTAAAATATTATATATCTCAATAACCAACAGTCATGTAACGCGACTTAATAAAAACATGTAAGGATTGTATCTCAATTAAAATTAAGTACAGGGTCATTCACCGGTTAAACGCAAATTATTGAATGAAGATAAACTTTTAATATAAACTAATAGAAATATTATATTATTACATCAATAATTTGATATTATTCAATTAAAAGCTTTACATTGGTTTATTTTAAAGATTTAATATCGTTCATAAAGTAGGCATAACAAGGTTATAAACATCTTAGCATAAGTTTGATAAAGATAATAAACACGTAATTTATGTCCGATAGTAGCCAAAATTAACGTTAACAAGATGATTCTATATTCATTACCAAATGGTTTTCTAGCTTGTATATAATTTAGGTGCAAATACATAGACAAAACACGCAAGAACTAATTCTTTTGTGTTAATCCTATAATAAAGTTGTCTATCAAACGCCAGTAGTTTAATGTGATTTGCACTCAGTTCATAGGTTTTCCTTTCTGAGTCATCTGAAACCGTGGGGATTGTTGGGCTGTTAACAATAACTGTACAAGAATCTTTGTGCCCTATCTCCAGCGTGTAGGAGAATGTGGACGCAGATTCTTTCGAACCAACATAAAGAACAACAAACTCTATAGTTAAATTGGTATAAGAATGAATTTGTTTTACCCAGAAGAGATCACCTTCAGAATCGAGTAGTTGATAATGAGTAATACTCCTAAAAAAGAATGTTTGCATTATTTATTAGCAGAGAAAGAGGATTTTTCTGTACAAATTTGCTATGCTGTGTCGTCACGTGAGACAACACATCACATTAATTAAGGACCTTTCCATTCACATCTTGGGGTCACAGGAGAATAACTAATTCTTTTTTATAGTTATATTAAATTCTAGTTCACCATTAAACGTTAGTAGTTTTATATTATCTTTTCTCAATTTATAAGATTGCCCTTCCGTGTCATCTGAACACGTGGGGACCGTTAAGCTGTTAAAAGTCAAATAACGTGAGTCTTTGTTACCAATCTCCAGCGTGTAAGAAAATTTTGAAGCAGATTCTTTCGAACCAATGAAATGAACAGCAAACTCTAGAGTTTTGTTTTCAGAAGAATGAATCCCTTTTGCCCAGAAGAGATCGCCGGCAAAATTGAGTAGTATGCAATACGTAACACTTGTTGAGTAAGGAAGTTCGTTTGCATCTTCGATTTTTAGATCAAGAGGATTGTTAAGTACAAAAGCGCTATGTTCCGTCGTCACGTGTGACAACAAATCACATTGAGGACCTTTCCATTCACATTTTGGGTTCACAGGAGATGCGATACATTCATAATAATTCGGAAACGAGCAACTTGGAAGATGTACTTTCAAATCAGTTAAACTGAACTTGTCGACGCAACCGTTCTTGGCGTTTGTGCACGGTAGTTTAACCTTGGAGCACATGTCCTCTGCAAAGTAATTTCGTTGGGTCGCCATGGGCTGACGATAGGTGGGGCAAGACGTTACACCCTCGCGACACTTAGAGCAGACGATGTGTGTCGCCTGGCACATCATGATGGGCGGCAGACAGGTGTCCAGGCACACCGGACACTCTAGTTGTGTGAGGAGGGCGGCGTTCATACTGTCCTCGGCAGATATTTCTTTACACTCGACAGCGAAGAGTCGTGAAATCATCCCACCCATTTTCAGATCATAAACTCTACCCAGAGTATTTACAACAAGTTTTCTAGTTTCATCAATTCCTGGAATATAAAAATAAGCTTTTGGATACTTTGCGAGCTATTTGCATTTCAACTTCACATAGTCCCCCCCATCCCCCCCCACTCCATTTGAAGAACTCAGCCTAAGATAGCTGAGATACAATTTGACAAGGATCTTAGACTAGTTTCCACAGCTACAAACATAAAACTGCTTCTTCATTCTAATGCTGAGTAAACTTCTACTCGCTAAGTAAACATTATTTTGGTCGGGAACGCGACCGTTGGCGACCAACATTGTTCGAAGCAATCTAGCAGTGCTCTTTTCCACACTAGTTATAGGCCATTCACCCTAGGCACAGACCCCTAGATATTAATCTGATGTTTTCTGCAACCTACGACTATATAATTAATATTTATTTACTTTCCGATAAGATAATTATAGTAGATAATATTCAATGAATTAAGACCTCGTCTGCTTGCGTCAGTCACAATGACAAATGATGACAACAAATAAAGTTCCATCAAGCTGGAAAAAATCAACAATAATTGGAATACCAAAGATAGATAATCCAAAACTGCCTAAAGACATTAGACCTATCAATATTTTACCTATTTACGAGAAGATTTTAGAAATTTGGATACATGAACAGCTATCTGATTACTTTGAAGAAAATCTGTTACTCTATGTGAAACAATTTGGTTTTCGAAGACACCGATCAACAGAAACTGCGTTGCAGTGGATTTTCTCTCAATGGAGAAATGCACTTAATGATAAGAAATTTGTTGTAGCCGTATCATTGGACCTACAACGTGCTTTTGAGACAGTATCAAGCCAATCCTTTTACAAAAACTCAAGCACTATGGAGTTACGGGAGATGCTCTGAAGTGGCTTGAAAACTATATGCAAGACAGAACACAAGTTGTAAATATTGATGGCGAATTATCAGACCCTATACAAAATAATATTGGTGTTCAGCAGGGTTCAGTACTTGCAGCTTTGCTCTATATCATTTATATAAATGATATAGGAAATTTCGTCACAAACTGTATAGTGGTGATGTATGCCGATGATACCCTTGTGTATATCATCTCTGACAAACTAAACGAAGCAATACAAATGTTAAATTATGATCTGCAAATCATCATGACATTTTTTAAAGCTAATAAATTGAAATGTCACCCAGATAAAACAAATTGCATACTGATAACTAGCTCAGCTGTAATGAGAGACCAACTACTGAAAAATAATATCGGCAAAGTAAACATCGAAGGAAAAAATTTTGTTTTTCAAGACCATTTTAAGTACTTAGGAGTCATGGTAGACTATTTACTTAATTTCAAAGAACATATCAGTTACATCTCCAAGAAACTTGCTACAAAAATTGGGTTTATGCGAAGAAATTGTTGGAAATTGTCAAAGTGGGTGCGTCGACTAGTTTATAACACCATTGTAGCTCCACATTTCCACTATTGTCCTACCATTCTTATGGACATAAATAAAAGTGACCTTGATATTCTCCAAAAACTTCAAAACAAAGGCATGAGGGCAACTCTTCAATGTCACAGACTAACACACAGAATGGACATGCTCGAGCAACTTCAGTGGCTTAGTGTTGAACAATTAATCAACTACAAAGTTTTATGTTTCATTCATGAAGTGATGTGCAACCAAGAGTACTCATACTTCTCAGAATTCTACAAACACAATAATGATTTGCATGATCATCATACTAGATCTGCTCAAGATTTTTACATGCCTAATCAAAATAAGTGTTGTGGGCAAAAATCCCTGTTTGTAAATGGATTAAAAAAATTCAATGAGTTACCTAAGAATCTAAAAATGTTGGTGGGTAAAAAAACAAACTTCAAAAGTGCTATACAACAATGGGTGCAAATTAAGTTTCCACTTGTCTAAAGAAGAAATATCAAGTTATGTACAACCAGAAAAAAATAGCAGAGTCTAGCTGCTAAAAAGAAGATTATACTACTACTATACAAAACAAACAACAAGAAACACAGCCTTCTAAATCTTAAGTTACTTCGTACAATCTACAGGCACCGCCTACTGTATTTGAACGACTTTTCCCGCTCTTTCCCGCACACGTTGGTTGAGAAAATATGCAAGGGTGCCATCTAAATGCACGTGCATTTTATTGAGGCTTTCTCAAAGCTGCATAGCATTCGCCAGTGCAAAGCAATCGGATGTAGATTCTAATATAAGTTTTAGCATATTTACACAGCTATATTGTAAGTCGATGGTCTTCGCAAGAAAACAATGGAGATTGAAGATTGGGTTGTTCAAAAACAATTTAAAGCTGGGATCTTGTAAAAGCAAGTCCATAGCCGGAATTAGATGGTTCAATGTTAATAAAACTATGTATTTCTATATTATATTTCTGTTTATTTATCTTTGGCTAAGAATTTCTTACATTTTGCGAGCTGTAGAGTTTTTACACTGACGTCAAAGGAAGGCGAGTTAAGGAAACTAGACCCAAAGCCTTTTAACTTCCGTTTTACCCAATCTTCTCTAGGGTTACGTTTTCTTCGATGTCTAGGTTTAAGTTTATTGTTTCCTCATTAAAAAAGCCACACGCAGAGTTTATTTGTGTTGTGTGTTGAGAGCAATAAACATCGAGAAAACTTGGCCGCTTCCGAAGAACAAAGAAGGGGAAAACTTACAACTTTTTAAAACTTTTTTTCTGAGAGGAAAATATAAACTGTTGTGGTTTTTCCAACACAACTATAAACTTGTAAATTTTAAAATATAAAAACATGATAATGTATAACACATAGAGAAGGCAGTTACAATAATAATGGTATAATTTATTGCTAAAAACTAAATTTTCGACCTTCAAAGACTTAGGCTTTCATTTAATTTCCAACACAAATACATTCCTTTGATGTTTAAAATTTGCTTTATCCTTGTGTATAAAAAGTTCTTTGAAATACACTAGTTCTACACCACCAAAACACCACTTTCAAGGACAACAAAAAGATTATTTATCTTTAATTTTTTCTAAATTTTTAATATTATACGTAATTACGGTAGAATTATGTGTTCCATAAGTGCGTTCACTAACACATTTTAAAATAAACAATAAGATGAAATAAAATATAGTTTGAAACTGTGTTATACGTGAACGTGTACTTAGTGTATGTTAGTGAGTTTGAGTAGATTGAAATTTATTTATGTCCAAGTTTATTTAAAACCGCTTTATTTATCACCGAGAATCTTTTATTATTGTTGTGTAGTGGAATTTCGTAAGAATTTTACAATCACTGTCAAGCCATGCGTCCACACAAATTTGTGGTTCCTAGCAATACTATACTTCAACAATGAAACCACTGAATATTAAACTAAAGAACAAACACACCCAGCTACAGCTTAATGACAAGAAGTCAACTAAGTTAAATATTGTAAATTTGGCAATTACATTTTTTATCTGAGTCTCAAATTTGAAGTATTTGAAAGTTTCCACCCCCAAGACATTTTCATTTCTATCATTGTTCAAAGTTTTATTTTGTTGATGTCATCAAGGACCTATGTCTTGATCAGTCCGTCCTTCAGTTTGATTCAGTGTTTGTAGTTGTCTATTGCCAATCTATAGCAACAAAACAACACTCAACCCAACAATACTTTGTCTATTAACGTTTTGGTGACCCTGGGGGTTAGAGGGGCGGGGCTAGGCTAACCCAAGGTTGGATTTAGTTTAAACCCGGCACCTCCACCAAAACACATAAATATTTCTTTTATTTTGGTATTGTTCTCTTATTCAGCTCTTCCTTTTTGTATTTTGTATTTTTGTTGATTAGACCGCAGAGAATTAGCGTGGTGTAGAAGAGACTTATGCATTTATTTATTAATGGTGTTATTTATTTATTTAACGCTAATCCTATTCAGTTATAAAACCCGATTTACAAGGGAAGACAAAATAATGAACTTCCCTAAACTACAAGTTTCGGTCTAACAGTTCTACGGATATTCCTGTGTAGTTTCTCCGGCTACGGCGCACACTAATAACCCAAGTATTGTGCGCCCTCAAACCGGAATAACTAACTAACCCTAGCCCTTATCCCGCACAGTTCGGCCCCAGGCACCTTCGCTCACCCATCTGTTATGGACGGTTGAGACTCACAACCAGCACAGACAGTTTGCTCTCAAAGTTAACAGGAAACAAAAAGTTAGACAACTCTCTACTCTACCTCAACTCCATTCTGGTTGTTAGGTTCAGTCTTGACCAAATATAATTAGAGCGCGGAATGCTGGGTAGAAAGTTTACTCGATGCTGCTTTGTTTTGACAGGTTCAAGAGAAGGAGAATGTTTTGTTGATCTTCATGTTTTGTTTTAGAAGTGCTGGCAAGTTGAACTCGACAGAGTTTTAAGCTGAATGTCAAGAAAATGTTTCAGTAATTGTTAATTAATTCTTACGTGAAATAATATGTCCCAACTGAAAACTTGTCTTGCAAACAAGTGGGTAGCCAATAAATACAGGTTTACTTAGCACCGATAAATCAATGTCCGGTTAAAGTGGCAAGTAGATTTAACTGCCAGGTAACTTGTTATCACCATGGCAACCACCAATCAGAAGGTTTGTAACAATTTCAGAAGAAGGTTAACTAAGCGATACGTTTTAATTGGATATTGATATTCTGAACTTTAGTGTAGTTATCGAATGACTCTTTTAGAAACTTAAGCTTCCATATAAGCTTCACTTTTCTACCGTCTGTCTGCGTGAGAGTCACGTCCCACGATAAAAAGAGACGATGTGTGTGATTGTGAATCAAGCATTTAAAGTAAGATATATTACGTTAAATAAATAAATAAATGAATAAATAAAGGAATGAATGAATGAATGGTTCATTTTCTATCCGGCACCTCCACCAAAAATTTTATTTCTCAATAAGAATTCTGAATAAGCTTCTTTGATAATCTGTTGCATAAGTAGCTTCGCTTCAGTGCTCTTGTCCGTGCTTATTTTAAGAATTAAGAGTAACTTAGATTACTAAATAACGATAAAATTAACATACAAATTTTGGTAATATTAATAAAAATATACGTTATTATGCGGTTTCTGACTTGGGATGACATACCCACTAAATGTGACTAACGAGGTATATAGTTAAGATTGTTTTAAAAGGGAGGGAATATACAAGGGCTTTATTCACAGTGATACAGTACTTTACTTAAAAACAATACAAGCTCCAGTCAGAATGTACGGTTGTCGGTATCTATCACACTCACAGTTCCGTATGTATTGTCAGAGTGTTTTATTCATTGTTACAGAACGTGGTGTTGTGATACAGAAATACACATGAAAGCAAATATACACGAAAGCTAAAAAGCGCGATCTTAATAAGTAATGAAGACCACTCACTATCGATCCACTCGCAAGGGCATGGATTATGTATCAGCGTCGAAGATAGAGGTGATTTGCTATGACACAACCTTCTTCCACGACACAATCCAAGAATACATCACCTCAGCTTTCTCATATTGTCCTCTGCTAATAAAGCAACTTCATATTGTCCTCTGCTAATAAAGCAACTTCATTCGAAACCGGAAAAATTACTTTCCTTACAACATTTTATTATTAATTAATCGTAAAATTATAGCTATAGATTTCTAGAATGTTTATTTTGATATTGAAATCAATGAAGAACCACTATTTAATACGGCAATCATAATATCTTCTGGATATTGGTAAACTATAGATCTAAATAGATTGAACAGTTTTATTTGTGTCTTACTCTTGTTTTTGTTCTAAAATTGATTCCTTAATATGTATTTTTATTGCCATACAATTTGTTTATTATCTGAATTTCTGTTTTTGTTAAAGTTTTTGTTTGATTGAGTTTTAGAGTTTAAAATTAATACTTGGTTGCAATTAACTCTTGAATGTTTATAGTTTATAATAAGATCTTATCAAATAATTATTAGATTTCTTCTGTTGTAAATGAATAAACGACTTCAATTTCTGCGCCATCTCTAGCCGGGCTGTAGACAAATGCTTGGGCGCGATTCTCTCCGGGTATATATCTCAGTCCGTTCCCCGGTGAACGGGTCAGGCGACCCCCCCCCCCCCCCCCCGGAGCAGTTTAACCCCGACGCCTCATAGAAAATATCGCAACTTGGATGAAGACAAGGGTGGAAAATGAACTCGCGGTTGAAAATGTCAGGATTTCTTTTATCGGAAGGAAGATTAAGTTTCCGTTTTCTTTGAGACTTTCCTACCGATTCTTTACACGATAGTACTTTAACGCCGCACATACGTATCCGTGTGGCGCCAGGTTCACTTGCCTTCTGTCGTCTATCGTCGGCCGTCTGCTGTGTTTTCATACGCCCATTTAGGGCAGCTAGAGTGATATCATCATATACCACACCAAGTGAGATAAGCCAGGAACAAAACCAAGATAACATAAATTCACACCTAAAACTATCAAA